>RSEE01000109.1:0-205318 GCA_003971905.1 Moniliella sp. 'wahieum' | reverse complement strand
CCGCGTCGGTCGGGGCGGTGCCAGCGCCAGGGGGTAGAGCAGCGCCTCGTACTGTGGCCGGTGCCTGTTCCCGTAGGGCGCGAAGCGGAGGTGGCAGTCGTATCGACGGTGCGACGGGACTTTTTGCTGCTCTTGGTCCGCACCGTACGCATCGACCGAGGTTTGGGCTTGATCTCTGTGCTGGTTGGTGCGTCGAGCTCGTTGCCGAGCCCGGCTGGTCAACTTGGTCTGCTGTTCGGGCGAGGGGAGCACAGGGCCCGGCGCGCAGCCAACGCGGCAGCTGGCGCAGACGGGGCAGGGCCGAGCTGCCGTACGGCAACGCCAGTCCAGGAGGAGCCGCGACGGCGGCGGCCAACGCATCGGCGGCGCAGCCACCGGCTCGACCTTCGGTGGGGAGGCGAGTGGCCACCGGCGCCGAGTAGAGCGCATCGAGGTCGAGGTACTGCTTGGGCGGCGCCACCGGTTCCGGCTCTGGTTCCGGCTCCACCACGGGCTCCGCAGGTGGCTGGGCCGCCAAGGCTGCCCTTGCGCCGCCTGCTTGTCGCGCACCGAGCGACGGTAGAGTTTCTTGTGGTGCTTCCATTCGGCTGCGGCGCTCTCCGATGTGGGGTCTCCCTGGCCACGCGGGACGACGCCCGCGTGGGCCGCATGGTCCTGCGCGGTCCAGTACTCTTGCGGATGTGCGATCCAGTTGGACGGACCATTCTTTTCGGCGGGCAGCAACGTGCCATTCATGCCTTTTTGCGGCTGCCGTTGTGCCCCGCACCGAGCCACTACCGGCACGAGCCAGACTATCCTGTTTCCCGGCTGGACCCAATCGGACGCATCGCCAGGGACGTACACGTCGTGCGTACCGTGCCCCCCCTCGGCGCGTTTCGAGCTGGTGCGCACCGAGCCACCCCGAACCGAGGCGCCCGCGCGCGAGGCTCAGGGACCGAACCTACGCCCGACGTGGCGAGCGAATCAGCTTTCCTGCTCCACCCAATCCGAAGCGTCACCAGGGACGTAGACTTCGTGGGGCGCAAGCGGGGCCTTTTGTGTCGGCCGGGAGAGGAGCCATGGTGCGAGTGCAGTTCCTGGCCCGGCGTCGGCGGCGTTTGGGGGTCGGTCGAGGCAGGACTGCTTTCGCCGTGGGTCAACGCAGCTGCAGGCACGTTTCGACACGTGCGGCGGGACGGAGCGGTGAGAGCGCTTGGATGGCTTCGCTTCGGGGCGGGGGGGCGCATCGCTGGGCTGCTGCAGGAAGGCGCGTTTCCACCAAAGATGGCGTCCTTGCTGGGCCACGCTTGGGTCGGATCATTGTGGTGCACCACCACCTCCGACGCCTCGTCCGAATCGCTTCCGTCGCGAAGGCCAAACCGGCGCGAGGAAAGAATAGAGTGATGGTTACGCTGGCTGCCGCCATCGTCGGTCGCCCGTGCGGCGTGCTTATCGATCCGTGTCTTCCACTCGTGCGGAGGTGCACGGAAGCGTCCTCTGCCTCGTCGTCCGACAAGACCACACCCGATGCAGGGTGGAGCGGGCGATCGAAGTACGTTTGGGCGACCGAGCCGAGAGGGAGCGCAGAAGGCCACTCGCTTTGCCCTCGCCCACCTCACTCTTCTCTGTTTTGACATGCGACGAGCCATGCTCGTGGGCTGCTTCGCCTGCGGCCGTAGAAATGTCGGTCAGGAGGACCGTGTTGAGGCGGTGCAGAAGCTGCCGCCGCTGGCACGCTTCGCCGCCTTGTCAGGGGTAGAAGCTGAGTTGCTACCGCTCCGACGCAGCGAAAGGCGTTTGTCAATTTGGACGATTTCCTTTCCAGCGCAGGTGCCTCGCCTGCATCGCCAGCGTCGTGCGTGGCAATATAGCGCTGTGCCACATCCGCGTCGGCTGCCAGGCCCACCGTGTCCAGCGCGCCATCTGGGCCGACGTCGATGGGCTGCGGGTTGTGGGCAGGCTGCACTGCGGCAGCGGCTGAGCGCGAGGGGGCGCGGGGCGCACTGGGAGCCTCGGTCTGCAACGACGCCGGAAGATACTTAGCAGGAGGAGGGGGGCGGCCGCCTGGGCATTGTATCGCGCCGTGCGCTGGGCGGCCTCGGTAGCGTACGTGCCTTGGTGCACCTCGGCTTCGGCATCCGGGTCGGAGGAAGAGTAGCCGTCGTACTCATCCTCGTCTGCCACTGGCTCCTCCACTTCTTCCGTCGGGGTAACGTACTCCTCGGCCGTGGTAGGAGGTGCGAGCAGTTGCTCTTGTGCCACGACAGCAGGCTCGGCCAAACGCTCCGTGGCCAACTCGGGAGCGGGTTCTGCTGGGGTGCTAGGTTCCGGCGTCTGTTCGGTCGCGGTTGGGGCCACGACACCAATTTTCGGCCGTCTCATAGGAGAAGGTTCGTGAGTAGTGTTCATACGAGGCCGAAGCAGGGTCCTGCGCCTCTGCTGTCGTCTCAGGAACAGCTGCCTCTTCGCCGAGCACATCAACGGGCGCCTGGGCATCCAGTGCAGCTTCAGGGATAGGCTCCACTTCGTCGGCCTCAGGCATCGTCTCCTGTACGGCGGGAACAGGGGAACTAGGAGCAAGGGCAGGCTCAACCCTGGACTCAGATTCGGTGTGGCACAGCGGGCGCCTGGGTTTCCTTGGTAGATGGTTGCTCAGCGGCAGCTTCCTCAGGCTGCTCCGTTGGTGTTGGCCTGGAACAAAAAAGAGGTCAGTAGGTGGCAGAAGACAGAGGACAAAAATCAACAGCATACCCGTAGGCTCGAGCTCATCCAGCTGGTGCAGGCGTCAAGAGCAGACTGGTGAGAGGCCGAGGTGGCCTGAACAAGGGTGGTGAGACGGGTGCGAGCGTGCTGGGTCAGCACCTGGCGGCGGGCGAGAGAGAGCGCGTTCTGCTCGGACGCAAGCACGGCCTCGCAGGCAGCGAGCTCGTGCTGGACGTCGGCCATGTCCTGGAGCTGCTGCGCCTCGTGGCCCGGCTTGGTCTTTTTCTTGGTGAGGCGGACCATGCGGGAGACGAGGATGTCGCGGTCGCGGGCCACCTCGCCGACAGCGGCCTCCTTGGCGATGAGGCCCTCGAGCTCGGCGGCAAAGGGCCGACGGAAGAGGCGTAGGAGGCGAGGGCTGAGGAAGAGGCCTGGAGAGCGGCGGTCAGGACGGCAGCCGTGTGCTGCGCGGCGGGGCCCTCGGGGGAGGCCCAGGCGGCGGTGGCGACGGAGCTGGCGTCGGCGGCGGCGTGGGCATGGGAAAGGGTGCTGGCGAGCTTGCGCTCGGCGAGGATGAGCGTGTCGAGCAGCTCGGTGTCGACGCCGCCCGACTTGGAGGGGCCGAGCATGGTGGTGGGGGGGGGCGAGGTGGCGGCGGGACGGCAGAGTTCAGTCTGGACGGTCCGTCGCACGCTGAGCTGAGGCCGCTGGGCTGAGCGCTGGGCTGCTGGGCGCTGGGCCCGCTGGATGCGCAGGAGAGCATGACGTCACACGCCGTGGCTGGCACTGCGCGGGGGCAGGCAAGCGCACACAGGCCATGTGCCCCTGCGCCCATGTGTCGATGTACGCTCGCCAGCACCGCACGGGGCAGTGCGGGTTCCGCCCCAGCGCGCCTGCACTGGCGCTGTCCCGGCATGCATAACGCCGGTGTCTCGGCGGCCGCTGCTGGCTGTGCTGCGCCGAGCGAGAGCTGCGCAGAGCCCTCTGCAGCGCGTCTCAGAAGGATCTGCAATGCATGCAGCACCGGCCAGAGCGCCATGACGTCATCCGTACTTCGCCCGCAGCCAGATTTAATATTTACCCCGCAGTGCCCACCCGAAGATCGACTGTCCTACGGGGGATGTGGCAGCCACAGTCTAGCAGCAACAACAGTAGTACAACAGTAGAGTAGAGTACAACCCCCGCCCACGCGCCTACGCCGCCCCGCCAGCTGGCGGTGGGCAAGCTCCTTGCTCAGCAGGTGGCCCACTGCCCGCCCCGGGCCGAGACAGGTGAAGCGTTCCACACCGCGCTCCAGCAGCCGGTCCAGCGCGTCCAGCCACCGCACCGGCCGCGCAAGCCCGCCCTGCATCTCCCACCGCACCGCCGGCGCCGAGCTGGTCCGCTCGCCATCGTACCCGCTCACCAGCTCCGGCCGCGCTCGCAATCCCCTTCCCGGCCCAGCTCGCGCAGCGGCAGCGCCCCGATCGCCCGCTGCACCGCCCGGTCCGCCGCGCGCATCAGGCTCGTCCCATACGGCCCTGCTACGGGCTGGTTGACCGCCCGATGACCCAGTCGCTCGCGCTGCAGCACCTCGCACACGTAGTCCACCGCGCGCCGTGTGCCCGAGAGCACGATTTGGAAGTGCGAGTTGTACTGGGCAATCTCGACGAGTTCGTGCGGGTCCAAGAACGCTTCGCGGCCGCCGTCTATGTTCTGGCCCGTAGCCGTACCCGTGCCCACGGCCGTCATGAGGGACTGGCGAAAGCTAGGTCGCGGTCCTGGGCCAGCTGCGGCTGCATCCGCGGCTGAAGAGAGCTGCGCACCGGCATTGGTGAACCCCCAACTGGCATAGTACGTACATATACCCCGCACCGACTTATTTCATTTGTGGGGAAGCACACGGCGTTACTCCACCCTGACATGTGACACTCCCTGCACCGCCTGGCTCGGCGGGAGGGCGATTCTGGTGGGCAACACTACGACCACCATTGCAGCCCATACTTGGTATGGTAGGAGCGTCGAACACTGGCGGTTTCCAAATGCACACCTAGAACAGAGGGCCCTCCCAGGCCGCACGCACTGCCCTGCTGGCCTCCCTTTTTCGTCGCTTGTTCCTCCTCTCTTTGGCGTGGTTTCTGAGGTTTCAATCGGACGTCGTTAGGCCTGTAGCAAGTCTTGTTTTGCACGCGAAGGGACGTAGGTAGCGTGGTCGGGACATACTGTGGCGCAGCACGTATCCCCAGCCTCTCACTCACGCTGGGCCCGACGGAGGCACATTCGCATCCCAGTCCAACGCAGCCGGGACACGAATGGATCAAGATACTGGATACGGGATGAGATTTTGGAGCAGATGCAAACGAGGGGCCCGGCACTCGAACAAAGCAAGGAGGGGAAGGGAGAGGGACTAGGGGCCCCATCCCAACAGGCGTTCCACGCGGCCCACGACGCGGACCCACATTTGGAGCCGGGCAAATTGCCAGCTAGGCCGCAACGTGGGCAGGAGCTGCGAGAAGAGCGCGCGGCTGTACTCGCGTTCCGGCTCGGACCCAACGCGGGAATGGTAGAGCACATCCAGCGCGCCAGGTCGGTGCTTGCTCGGCACCGGGGGCCTCGCTGGGCACGACCGCGGCGTCGGTGGGGGAGGGGAAGGAGGCGATGAGGATGATATGGATGGTGGCGGGGCAGGAACCGATGGGTGGGGCAGCTGGGCCAGGGTGGGCGTTGGTGGTGCAGCGAGGGCGGCTGGGTCGCCGCGCAGACGCCAAAACTGTTGGTGGAACAGGTCGAGGTGGGCGGTGCGCAGACGCGCTTGCATCTGGCCCACCTCGAGCCGCTGGAGCAGGTCGCGGTAGTACCACGAGTGGGGGACGCGGCGCAGCAAGCAGGCCGGCATGCCGCCAGAAGGGATGGCGGGACAGGAAGCCGGTGTGGTCGAGCTCGATGGGCGCGCGGAACTCGGCGAGGGGCGTAGGGATGCGCCTTGCTGTCGTCCGAGTCGCCGGCGGGCGGGGGGGCAGGCGCAGGAGGAGACGCCGGGGACGAGGCGGGCGCGGGGCACAGCGGGCAGGCGCGGTGCTGAGGGCGCGCACGCCGACGCCCAGGCGCGGGACAGGCATTATTGGTGGCTCAACTCACCCTTCAGGCAACCACCTGCGCTGGCCTGGGATGGCCTTATTATTATTCGCAGGTGCCCCGGCAGCCGCCTGGTTCCGCCCCCGCGTTCCGCCGGTAGTAGTCCAGCGCCTCCTTCGTTCGCACTATGTTTTCCATTCCCCTCCCGGCGTGTCCTTACATGGGCTGGCTTGGACCACTACCACTACCAGATCGCATTGCCCTGCAGGCATCATCATGGTTGGCATGTCAAGCACTCCAAATGGCCGTCTTGTCGCATAGGATCCTCTCGTTTTCATACAACAACGGCACTGCGTGCCGGGGAAGGCATGTTTTGCTCAAAGTGCAGAAGAGATGCCGAGCCAAGGTGACGTCAGTGCATCCCAGATCCAAGAGGTGGATGGAAAGATGATACGAACAAAATGCAATGCATGACGGGTATATATAGTGGGAGAGAGCAAAAAAAAAACGCAAGGCAAGACCCATGTCAGAATGTGAACGGGTTCAACAGCTGCTCCTCTTCGCCTGGAACATCGATCATCTTGTTGAAACAGCGGCTGTTGACGTTGGAGTAATGGTCGTAAAACCGAGAGCCCGAGTAGGCCTCACCGCAGCGCCAACAAAAGTGGGCCGCACAGTGGAGGCAGTGAATGTGATTGCAGCCATCAATCTTGAATACCGGCACTCGGCACTGCGGGCAGGGCTTGGTGTTGTTCTCGATCCACTCTCGACTCTCTTTGGAGGTGGAGGTGGCCTGGACAAGACGGTCGAGATAGGTCTTGGTGTATCGCCGCTCCAGTTCGGACGTCGTGTCGGTATCGCCATCGGCGATTGCCTGTGCGTACCGGTCCGAAAGCGCGCCCAAATCTTGTCCACAGCGTGTGCGACCGTGCCAGGCATGGCCGCACAAGCGGCAAAAAGGGAACTCGCACTTGACACAGATGAGCAACGAGCCAAAGCCAGGCTTGCCATCGTCATCAACCAACACTGTTTCCTCCTCTGCAAGGGCGACCGAATGACAGATGGGACAAAAGTCAGCAAAGTCATCTTGCCCTGTCGCATTCTCTAGCTCCAACCGGTCCACCCGTGCCAAAAGCTCGGGTCCCAAGATGGATCGCTGCTCGGTTCGGGTTAGGTAGCCGACATGGTGTGGCACGAGCGCGAGGCCAGGAGTGACTTCTTGAGAGAGCACGGCTTTGCCGCCGAGAATTACTTTTGCCGGGTCAGGTTCGGAAAGATCAAGGGCCTCAACGTCGACCAGGGGGGGAGGATGCAGTTCCTTGCGTGCAGCACCGCACTCGATGGTCGGACACACACGAGCGGCTTGGAAGTCCCTTCGCGTGCGTACAAGCTAATCCCATCTCGGAGACAGGAGGTACAAAATGTGTGGCCGCAGTTGGTAAGACGGATGCATCGGTCCCCGCGCGAGCTGGAGAGACAGAGAACGCATTCGTACGAGCCAGCTTCGAAATCGGCCTGGGTCGAGTGAGTTTCGTAGGCAAGGAGCTGGGTTTGGACAGCTCGGCACGCTTGATCGGAACCGAGATCCAGTTCGATCCTGCCATTCCGGACAAAGGGACCCCCCTCTTCCCACATGATTTGGCCGAGCCACTCGGAAATGTAGAGCAGGCTCTCCATTTTCCCAGCGTCGCGCCAAATTTGCTCGACGGGGACGGCCAACGGCCCATTGGCCCACACCGCTTGGGCCTGGACCACGGTGGGCGGAGAGTGAGTGGGATACAACGACGGCAGCACCAGAGTCACCTCACTCGGAGGCAGATGGGTCAGCTCCAAGCACGTGCCCGTCGGCTTGAGGACAACGAGGCGGGTGCTGTCGGGGAAGTGGATGGCGATGCGCATCCGCACCTGCCGCCGCCCGGCGGTTGAGGCAGTTGCTCGAACACGGTGCCCTCTCCCGCATCGGGGTCGGTGAGGATGGAGGACATGGCGAGGATCTCATCTTGCTGTCGTTCTTGGCACTCGGCCGTGTCTGCCATGGCCAACGCGGGTGCGCACTGCGGTAAAAGTTGAGGACCAAGCGTACGGAGCTGCCCAGTGGCGTTCGTCGTTAGTCGCCGGTTGGTCAGCCGCTGCCGCCGGTTAAAGTGCCTGATGTAAGCCAGTGACTAGTGAACGTTTGACATGCCAGAGTGCAGCCAGGATGAGCGCCCAGGACCAGGCGCCAGGCATGGCCCTCTCCGCAATAAATCGTCGCCCGCAGGGGGGCACCCGGTGCAACTCCGCAACCCTATGTATTTTGCGTCTGCGTTTTCTCGTTGGCGCCCCGGCCTCCCCCCCCCCTGCCACCGCCGACTGGCTCCGACTGGCTGCCGACGACCACACGCCCTCCGCCGCCATGTCCCACTGCAAGTACGAGCACCCGCGCCACGGCAGCACTGCCTTCCTGCCGCGCAAGCGTGCGGCGCACCCGCGCGGCCGCGTGCGTGCGTTCCCCAAGGACGACCCGAAGAAGCCCGTGCACCTGACCGCGTTCCTCGGCTACAAGGCCGGCATGACCCACATTGTGCGCGAGCTCGAGCGCCCCGGGTCCAAGATGCACAAGAAGGAGATTGTCGAGTCGGCTACCGTGGTCGAGGCGCCTCCTCTTGTGGTGGTCGGTGCGGTTGGCTACATTGAGACGCCCAAGGGTCTCCGCGCCTTGACGACCGTCTGGGCCGAGCACCTGTCGGAGGAAGTCAAGCGTCGCTTCTACAAGAACTGGTACCGCTCCAAGCGCAAGGCGTTCACTACCTACGCCAAGAAGTACTCTGAGGATGGCGGGGCTTCGATCAGCAAGGAGCTGGAGCGCATCCGCAAGTACTGCACCGTTGTCCGTGTGCTTGCCCACACCCAGCTGTCCAAGACCGGCCTCAAGCAGAAGAAGGCGCACCTGATGGAGATCCAGGTCAACGGTGGCTCCATCGGACAAGGTGGACTTTGCCAAGGAGCACTTTGAGAAGACGGTCGACCTCAAGTCGGTCTTTGCCGAGAACGAGATTGTTGACGTTATCTCGATCACCAAGGGTCACGGTAACGAGGGTGTGTGGCCCGTTGGGGCGTTAAGAAGCTTCCTCGCAAGACCCACCGTGGTCTGCGTAAGGTTGCCTGCATTGGTGCCTGGCACCCGGCCAACGTGCGCTTCACTGTCGCGCGTGCCGGTCAGGACGGGTACCACCACCGTACCGAGCTCAACAAGAAGATTTACCGGATCGCTACTGGCTCGGAGGAGGGTTCGGGCTCGACCGAGTTTGACGCGACCAAGAAGGCCATCACGCCCATGGGTGGCTTCCCCCACTACGGTATCGTCAACTCGGACTTTGTCCTGCTCAAGGGTTCCATCCCCGGTACCAAGAAGCGCGTGGTGACGTTGCGCAAGTCGATGGCCCACCACACTTCGCGTGCTGCGCTCGAGAACGTCGCTCTCAAGTGGATCGACACTTCGTCCAAGCACGGTCACGGCCAGTTCCAGACCCGCGAGGAGGCCGACGCCTTCCTCGGTCCCCGCAAGCTCAAGGCTGTCTTCGAGTAAGCGTTGCGCCTTTAGCTTGTACCCTCTCTCTTCAAAAACTGTGTTGGGTGGGCCCCACCCTGGTCCATCCTCATGTCCATTGTATCCTTTGGGAAACCAGCTTAACCACGCGAGGGAAGCCGTAGACGGGGGAGAAGAAGACTGCTACAGTCGGTATGGCCGGTATATGGGCTTTGTATAGCCACCTTGATTCTCCGCGCCAGATGAATGCGCTTGCCACCCACATTTTGATTCGCAGGATGTGGGACCGACCACATGTTCCATTAGCTCAGTTGGCTAGAGCGTCCGACTGTTACACAGACGGCCTGTGCCCCTTTGGCATCGGGAGGTCGTTGGTTCGAGCCCAACATGGAACGAATTTTTTGGTTGCGTTCTCTAACCTTCTTTTGGGCCGTTAAAACAAGGTACCCACTGATCCCCTTCAGGCCGGCCTGAGTGCCGCCTGATCCATTTTCCATCCGCAAGATCAGATCCTTCTCGACCCATAGCATGTATGGCGGTAACTTAATACATTTTGTTGCCAACTCTTTGGCGTGGTGGAATGAAAACGGGCCCAGGGGTGTGAGTTTCGTGTTGATAGTCCTCACATGCTCCCACACGCTGGCAGAAACGAGGGTCTAATATGAGGAGAACAGAGAAGCAAGACGGAGATAAGGAGAAGAACAAGGAGAGGAAATTGTCGGATCAGCCAAAACAGCGTGATGCCCATCAACATCTCATACAACGGTGGTCCCAAAGCTGCGCCAGTCCACCTCGTAGCTCTGCGCTTGGCCCAGAACCACTTCGGGTGCAAGGTACTCGGCCATACCGCAAAAGGTAGACGTTGTCAGCCGGCAGGCGGGGGCAGTTGGAAGCCGCACGATTCCGCGTGGGAGGGGCTGGTGGTGGGTCGGAGACGAACGGAGGCGATGGCGCCGAACGGCAGAGGCGCACCTGAGGCCGAGTGGCTTTCCCAACAGCGGCGTAAACGACGTTTGCTGGGGGGCGTCCGAGGCGCCCGTTTGTCGCCAGCAGCTGGCCCTTCTTATCGTCGCTTATCATATAACCCCAGCGATGGCCACGGGACTGCGCTTACTTGGCTGCACTTTAGTTGGGCCCCTGGCTGGCTGCTTGCCAAGTGGCCAGATTCTCATAGGCCTAAGTACCTGCGACCCCACACCCCTCTGCGCCACCATCACCCACCACCGCACCACGCCAGTGTCCCTGCGCGTCCCTCACCCCTCGGCCCTCGTCCGGCCTGCCCACCCACCTGCTCCTCACACTGTGGAGCATCTGCTCTCCATCGTCATCGCCATCGTCATCGCCACCTCCATCTCCACCCTCATCTCCGCCTCCATCTCCATTACCAACACCAGCACCAGCACCAGCACCAGCACCAGCACCAGCACCAGCACCCCCGCGCCGTGCCCCGTGCTGCGATAGGTGATCATGGCCGACGCCCCCAAGACCACCCCAGAGGTCGACCTTGACAACATCATCGACCGCCTCCTCGAGGGTATGTTCTCTTCCCCCGGCCCGGGCGTTGTGTCCGCCTGCTGCACCCGCTCCTCTCCCCACTAACCCTGCGCTGCGAACCTTGCCCTGCGCTGCGGCCCTGCCCAGTGCGTGGATCGCGCCCGGGCAAGCCCGTGCACCTCGAGGAGTACGAGATCCAGCATCTGTGCCTCAAGGCGCGCGATATCTTCATCAACCAACCCATCCTTCTCGAACTCGAGGCGCCTATCAAGATCTGCGGCGACATCCATGGTCAGTACTACGACCTGCTGCGTCTGTTTGAGTATGGCGGCTTCCCCCCCGAAGCCAACTACCTCTTTCTGGGCGACTATGTGGACCGAGGCAAGCAGTCGCTCGAGACCATCTGTCTCTTGTTGGCCTACAAGATCAAATACCCAGAAAACTTTTTTATCCTGCGCGGCAACCACGAGTGTGCATCGATCAACCGTATCTACGGATTCTATGACGAGTGTACGTCCCCCCCCCCTCTCCTCCTGCCTCATACACTGGCTCCAGCTGATCTCGCATCCTTTAGGCAACGAAGGTTCAACATCAAGCTATGGAAAACATTTACCGACTGCTTCAACTGTCTCCCCATCGCAGCGCTGATTGACGAGAAGATCTTCACCATGCACGGTGGCCTGTCTCCCGACCTGCAGAGCATGGAACAGATTCGCCGGGTCATGCGGCCCACCGATGTGCCCGACACGGGGCTACTCTGTGACCTACTCTGGTCGGATCCGGATAAGGATGTGGCCGGGTGGTCGGAGAACGATCGAGGAGTGAGTTTTACGTTTGGTCCTGACGTTGTCGCTCGCTTTTTGCAACGCCACGACCTGGACCTGATCTGTCGCGCGCACCAAGTGGTGGAGGATGGGTACGAATTTTTTGCCAAGCGGCAGCTTGTCACCCTCTTTTCCGCGCCCAACTATTGTGGCGAGTTTGACAATGCCGGAGCGATGATGAGCGTCGACGAAACGTTGCTCTGTTCCTTCCAGATTCTCAAACCGGCCGACAAAAAGCTCAAGTATGCCTACCCCGGCCTGGCGCCCGGTCGGCCCATCGCTTCGCCGCGCAGGCCCAAAAAGACCCAGTAGCACCCCGTTTCTTCTCGCAGGCGGTGTAGCACACGAGAGTACTCGAGAAGCGACACGCGCCACCTTTGCAGGACCCTGCTTTGTCCCTTGGTCCACCCTTGGGGTAATACGGACGGGCTTGGTGAGGGGAAGAGGCACCGTCCTTGCTGGGCTGCCCTGCTCCTCCTTTCTTGCTTCCACCATCTTCCAGTGGGCCGGCTTGCCTCCCTTTGGCCAGGTGTGGCCGTTACTCTTCGTCTCGTCTGGGGACAGGTGGCTAGGTGGCTAGGTGGCTATGGCTCCATCGCCTGGACCCTCGATCCCCTGACTACGTAGTAAGCTTGCCCCCCTTTGGTCTAGCCAACCTGTTTCCGACGCCTCGCATGTCCGTTCGACCGATGCCCCTACCGGCCAGATCATCGCCTCTTGCCTGCATCATTTCCCTCGAGCCCCAACCTGCAATCTCACGTTTTCTGCCACCCCCCCCCCTTCCCCTTCCTCCCCTTCCTCCGCCGAGCCAAAGAGAAAACTGCAAATAGATAGATGTACGTTGCCCACGGACCCGGATCCAGGCCACCCTTAACGGCAGACCATTAGGATTGGCTGCCGGCCAGCACGGCCCGCACCATTTCGCGTCTTGTCGCGCTCCTTGGTGTTGGCCTCTGGCTCGGCGGCCAAGCCGCGTAGGCTTGCAACCACAGCCTGTCTGCCAATTAGGCGGTGGTGCATCATGCATCACGCATGAAATGGGCGCTGGGTGCGGGGCAGGAGGCAGCATTACGTACAGGCAACGCACAGGGTTGGCATTCGGGCTCGATTTCTAAGCGGGGGTGCTCGCCGTCCGCCGTCACCACCAGTGTTGCCCCCCTGACACCATGGTACGTCCGCTGGCCCCAGTCCGGTCCGATGGGCTCTATGAACCCCCCCCCCTCCACCGGGGGGAGCGCCCCTTGGTTCCGTCCCCCTCCCTCCCTCTCCCCTGTGTCTTCTGGCGCCCGGTGGCTCTTTGGCCACCCTTCGGCCCGATGGAAAACTGACCAGTACCTGCCCTGTCCCCCCGTTGTTTGGTGCCTGCGTCGGCTGTTCAGGCGCACGGAAAAGAAGCAGGGATACAGGCCTTGGACGCCTCTTGGTGGCAAGCAGCCCAAGTGCGTATATCCTCCCCCTGATCCCTACCCCCTACCCCTTGTACTGTGCGATGCTAACCCCTGCGTTCCCCAGCCCGGCCCGGTGGAAGGTCAACACGGCGATCGGCATGGCCGGCCTCATCTTCATCAACTACTTTGCCTTCCGCATGGAGATGGGCGACCGGGTGGTACGTGTGCTTGCTTGGGGCTTGGGTGCTCAGGGTGCTCGGGTGCTTTTGCGTGCTTTGGGTGTTTTGGGTGCCTTAGTGCCGGGAGAAAGAAAGAGCGATACTGACGCTCCCCTTGCTTTGTTTCTTTGTTTCTTTGTCGATTTGTTCATTTGTTGTTTGGGTTGTTTGGGTTTTCCCCTAGACGTACCACCGCCTGCCTGTACGGTGGACGCCATCGATGCTGTGGCACAAACAGTTCACCTCGGGCGAGTACGAGGCGGACCGGTCGCTGTTTGAGCACCCGGCTGGTCACCACCAGGAGGAGCACCATTAAGTTGCGGTCGCGGTGGAGAGGATGATCGATGAAGCATGAATGATCCCCAGGGAGCCGCCTGGGCAGAAACGCTCAAGGTCTCCATAGCGCGAGTTTTTTTTTGTCTCCCAGAGGGTTAGGTGCCGGAGAACAGGTCGAAACGCCATTGCTGCCTAGGGTCGAATCGACGCATGAGACCAGCATGGTGTGTGTGCATGTGCACCAGGAAATGTCAGTGCCAGGCATACTGCCAAGATGGATGGATGACTACCCTTCAATTCAACAGTTGCTAGTACGAAACTTCTCAACAACACAGCGAGGTTGCTGCTTGAGATTGCTGCTTGCCTGGGAGGTGGCTTCGTGAAGGCGTGTTGTGTTGACGAGTGCAGAGTTTGAGTGGCGTCTCGATTGAAGAAAGAGGCTAAGGACAAAGAACGGGGGATCGAGGTTCAGACTCAAGATCGTTCTGAAAGACAAAAAAAAACGTTCCATGTTGGGCTCGAACCAACGACCTCCCGATGCCCAAGGGGCACAGGCCGTCTGTGTAACAGTCGGACGCTCTAGCCAACTGAGCTAATGGAACAGTTGGCGGTCATGACGCAACTTTGGGACATGGCTCTAACCCAGTGTGTGGATGATAAACGTGTGCCTGACTCATAAGCCCCTTTGTGGTGTGGTATACGCAGTATGGGCAACACAACCGTTTCTAGCTCTTGGCCCCTGATAATGGCCCCCTATATCTAAGCCTGGAAAGAACCAGGGTTCGCCTCAGCCTCCCAATCAGCCCAACCCCACCACCTCCTGTCTTTTCCATCCCACCACCACCCCCTCCAGCTTCCACTGCCCTTCTCTCCTCTCTCCACCATGCCAGCGCCTACCGACTCTGTTTTAGCCCAAATCGAGGCCAACCAAGCGGCATACATTGAGCGTCTGGCGCATGCGGTTGCCATCCCCTCGGTCTCAGCGTCACTGCAGCACCGAACGAATGTGTACGCGATGGGCGACTTTCTTCTGGCTCAGTTCCAAAAGGTAGGGGCAGATGCGCGGCTGGAACCGCTCGGCAAGCAGACGCTCGAGGGACAAGAAGTTGATCTCCCCTCTGCCGTCTTGGCCCAGTTGGGTTCAGACCCGGCCAAGCGCACCATCTTGATTTATGGCGTACGTCTTGATTTGTTCCGTGCGGGTTAAGTATCGTTGAAGAAAGGGAGAAGGTATATGATACTGACGTTCTCGGATGGTGATTGCACGAAGCACTACGACGTCCAACCGGCGTCCAAGGCGGACGGATGGGCGACGGAGCCATTTGTGCTGTCTGTTGATGACGAGGGCCGGATGTGGGGCCGTGGTGCGACGGACGACAAGGGTCCGGTGCTAGCGTGGTTCAACGTGATTGACGCATACCAGCAGGCCGGGGTCGAGTTACCGGTCAACCTCAAATTTTGCCTGGAAGGAATGGAGGAGTCGGGCTCGGTGGGGTTGAATGAGATGATTGAGCGGGAAAAGGACGGGTTCCTGGCCGGTGTCGATGCGATTTGCATCTCGGACAATTACTGGTTGGGCAACAAACCGTGTTTGACCTATGGCCTACGGGGGGTGCAGTACTTTCTTCTCAAGATCGAAGGCCCCGGGGCTGATTTGCACTCGGGCTTGTTTGGTGGGATGGTGTATGAGCCCATGACGGACTTGTTCAAGATCATGTCCCAGCTTGTCACGCCCCAGGGGGAGATTCTTGTGCCCGGGATCAAAGAACTTGTCCTGCCACTCACTCCCGAAGAAGCAAAGCGGTACGAGGCAATGGACTTTGAAGTGGCAAGTCTGGAAAAGAACGTGAAGGCCAATATTACAACGTCGGATGAAAAGGAAACACTGTTGATGGCTCGGATGCGCTATCCCTGTTTGTCTCTTCATGGGATCGAGGGTGGCTTTTCCGAGTCGGGTACCAAGACTGTCATCCCTGCCAAGGTGATTGGCAAGTTCTCTCTTCGCCTCGTACCCGACATGACCCCAGACGCAGTGGTCGAGTGCGTGACCAAGTACATCAACCAGCTGTGGGCCCAACTTGGAAGTAGGAACAAGATGACGCTCGAGGCCGAGCCCGGTGGCAAGCCGTGGGTCGAAGATCCGAACCATTGGAACTATGCGGCTGCGTCCAAAGCGATCGAGGCAGTCTACGGCGTCGCGCCGGACTTGACGCGCGAGGGAGGCTCGATTCCTGTGGCACTTTCGTTTGCTGAGACGTTGGGGAAGAACCTCCTGCTCCTCCCGGTTGGCAAAGGGGACGATGGCGCGCATTCGGTGGAAAAGCTGGATGTGAGCAACTTTATTGAGGGATCGAAGGTCATGGCCCTGTACCTCCACGAACTGGGTAACATTGCCGCCGAGTAGAATGAATAAGAGGCTTCTCTGACATTTCTACAACCAGACGCAGTCTTTCTTCTCTGTGTGCGGCACATGCGTATGCTCCGACTAAAAGCACGTCAGGTGCGCGCTTGTAGCGTCATGGTAGTGGAAGCAGTGGTGGTGTTTGCTAATAAAATAGCCCAAGAATGACAGTGGATTTCATTTCCAGCTGGCCAAGACTGCCTCGTTTCCAGTCACGTGCACGCAGCGGCGGATCGGTGCAAACGCACCGGCGTTGCACCGCGTATTTTTAGGGCGGCCCGACGCACTCGTCCGCTGGAAAAAAATTGAGGCAACACCATCCATCCCACCATGCCTCCCAAGCGCACGCGCGAGCCCTTGACCGCCGAGGAGGAGGCGAGCCAGTCGGCGCTCGAAGCGTCTCTCTTTGGCGCCGTCTCCCGCTCCCGCTCCCGCCCCGTCGCCACCCACGACGCCGCCCCGTCCCGCTGCCCGACGACCAGCTCTTTGTCCTCGACGGCGGCGACGACCGCAGCGCCACCGACAGCAGCGACCAGGACGACGACGACGACGACGACGACAGCCAGACCGCATACCACCGAACGGACGCCGCCGATTCCGAGTCTGAGACGGACTACGAGGCAAGCGAGCACGCTGACCCTGCCAGTGACGACGAGGGCGACAGCGACGACGAGGCCGCCAAGCAGAAAGAGCAGATTGATGGTCGGCCAGCCTGGGTGGATCCGGACGACCAGCGGCTCACTGTTCCGCTCGCTGGCCCGATGGCCCGCGCGGCCGATGGCGGTGTGGCGGGGACGGGACGGCTGAAGAAGCTGCGGCTGTACCCGGAGGAAACGTCGGTGGACGGGGAGGAGTACGCGAGGCGGTTGCGCGCGTTGCATGCGCGCACGACGCCTGCGCCACCCTGGGCCGCGCGCATGTTCCGTCGTCCCCCGACGGACGACGAGGTGGGCAGTGCGGGTGCAGTTGCGTCGTCGTCCCTGTCGGCCCTCTTGGCCAGCGACCGGCCCTTGCTCTCCGCATCCGGGCAGGGCAAGAAGGGCCCCTTGCCCGCCCACCAACTCGTCGTGACGCGTGTGCGCGATGTGACGGCGAGCATGGAGGAGACCCAACGATCGGCCATTGACGCCATGCAGTTCTACCCTGCTTCCACGGGCGGGGCACCACTGCTTGCGACTGGCTCGCGGGACCGACGTGTGCGACTGTGGTCGCTTCCTTCGCTTTCGCACTCGGCGTCGGCATCGGCTTCGGCTGCCCAGCGGGACCCAGGTGGCCAATTGGTCCTGCAAGCGCATGTGCCCCACCTGCCCATCCGCACCGTCGCATGGGCTACGGTCGGAACGAATGCGAGTGCGCTCTTATCGGGAGACCGACCGTTCTTGTATGCATGGGACTTGGCCAGCCAAAAATCGTCCACTCCACCCCCTGGCGCTTGTCCAACGCAAGTGCCCGCGCTGACGACGAGTCGCGCTCGCTCGCCTACGCGCGGCCCATGCCACCGTCGATGCAGGCCCGCGGCGGCAAAGATACACTGGTTGCGATTCGCGGGCGACAAGGCGAGATGAACTTGTTGGACTGGGGGCGGTCGGGCGCTGGGTCGGCATCGGTGATCGCTACGCTGCAGGCGCCTGGTCCCGTGGCTGGCATCGCATGGGACGTCACGTCCGGCGCGGCGTTTGGTACGGCGCCGCGTCTCTTGTCGCTCACGAGTTCGGGCGAGATCGGGGTGTGGGACACGAGGATGCTCACCTCGACGTTGCGAGCGACGGATACCGACTTGTTCCGTCCCAGTAGTCTCTCGGCCTCGCCGGACGGTAAGACGGTGGCGGTAGGCGCGAGCAACGGGATTGTGTCGCTGTACGACATGGCGAGCTTGTCTGGCGCCGACGCGTCGGGGGGAGGAGCGAGCTTCTTATCGGCCGAAGAGCAGGCCGCCGCCGTCGCCGCTGGCCAGCTCGCTACCGTACGTACCATCCAGCCCCGCTCTACGCTCAACAACCTTTCTACCGCCATCACCGCCATGGCCTGGCACCCGCAAAGCGAGATGATGGCGATGGCCAGCCGTCCCAAACGGGACGCTTTGCGCATCCTCCACACCCAATCGGGTTCCGTCTTTGCCAATTGGCCCACTGCCAACACGCCCCTCGCCCATATCTCCAGCGTTGACTTTGATCCAACCGGACGAGGGCTCGCGGTGAGCAACTCGAGGGGCAAAGTGCTCGTCTACCGTCTGGCACACTATGATTAAGATCGCCTGGCCCGCATCCCGCCGTTCTCTTCCTCCAGCTAGTCGTTGGCGTCCGATTGGACAGCAACTGCAGGTAGTTGGATAGAGGGGTATGCTTTTTAGGGAGGGGGAGAGGGATGAGAGAGAGCCAAGCAGAAGGAACACAATGGGAATGCAGGAGGGGAAGCAGAGGAGATTTCGTTGGAGTTACAGAAAAGACAACTTGGATGAAGGCGCGCGGGGGCGAAGGAAGGAAGCAGTCTCACGAGTCATATCACGAGATAGGCTGCATGAGTGCCTTGAGCGTCTGCTCTGCCTGCTGCACCACCCGTCTGGGTACGCCAGCCAAGCGAGCCACCACGAGACCGTACGAATCGGTGTTGACGCCCGGGCGGAGCCGGTGGTCAAACAGCACGCCGGTCGGTGTCGCGTGGGCATCGGTGTGCCAGAAGGTGACTGTTGGGTCGGGTGCTTGAGCGGAAGCGTTGGCGGCCAACCAGGCGGGCGCGACAGCGGGGAAGGTAGAAGGCGTGCTGCGCTCGGGAGCAGCAGAAGAAGAAGAAGAAGAAGAGGTGGAAGTGGGAGTGGGAGTGGAGGTCAACAGTTCTGGGTACCCCAACAGGGCCACGATCGGATGGAAGTGGGTGGCGAACAGGGTGCGTGCACCGATGGAGTGGGTCAAATGGACCAAGGTGGCATGCGCGATCGCCACGCCCGTCTCGGCGGCGGTGCCGCGTCCAATCTCATCGGCGATGACCAAGCTGTGGCGGGAGGCGTGGGTGAGAAAGTGGGCCGTCTCGAGCATTTCGAGCATGAAGGTCGACTGATCGTTCCAGAGTGCGTCGCGCGCGCCCACCCGCGCATACAGCCCATCCACCACCCCCACCCGCGCATACGACGCAGGCACATACGAGCCCGCCTGGGCCAACACGACCGCATGGGCCACGGCTCGCAGCACCGTCGATTTGCCGCCCATGTTGGGCCCGGTAATCACCCCGGCCCGAACAGGCCCAGTGAGCACAACGTCGTTCGGCGTAAAGTTGCGGCCATTGGCTTCCAGCGCCGTTTCCACCACCAAGTGACGCACCCCGCGCACATCCAGCTCCGGTACCGCTCTCTCGTCCGCCTCGCCTGTCTCGTGGGCTGTCGGCGCATATACCTCGGGCCGCACCAGGGCACGTTCAGACGCCAAGGCAGCAAAGGACACAGCAGCACATCCAAGCGGTCCATCACTTCAGTGTTGGCACGCAATACGGGCATCTCCTCCCACACTTGCTCGGCCAACGTAGCCAGGGTGTCCTCTTCGACCGACCGAATCGTATCCCGTACCGCGGCCAGATCGGCGGCCAAGTTGGTCCAGGGCATAAACGTGCCCGAACCGGAACGTAGCCCGCTCACGTTCCGCGAGGAAAAGTGCACGGGCTCAGATGACCAGGTCACGTCGGCGTCCGAACCTGGATGCAAATCTGTCGTTTGGCCCGCACCGAGCGCAGCGGCTGTCGCTGGGCTCAAGCGGTCCAACCATACGACCGGACCGCGACCAGGGACCGAACGAAGCGCCAAGCGTCGTCGGTCCGACTCGGGCAGGCGCCGGCGCAACGCAGCTTCCATTTGGATGGCCTTGGCTCGCAGTTGGTTGTACTCCTTGGCGAGGGTAGCAAGGTGCGGGAAGGTCCTGCAGTTCACAGCCGCAGCAACAGAAGGGTCGGTCAAAAAGTCAGTCACAGTCACGACGCCCGACAGCAGGAGAAATAGACGGGTAAAAACCTACTCGGGTCGTAGCTGAAGCACAATGGGTGGGATCCCAGCTCCTGGAACCAGTTTGTCTTTTGCATCGCCCGTCTCCTCCTCTAAGCCCGAGCCATTCTCTTCTGTCTCTAGGGGCGAGGTCCCCGCCGTGTCGGTAGCGTCATCAGGGTCCTGGGACTGGGACTTGGAAACCAGCGCGTCTTCCAGCAATGAGGAAATGTGGGGCAAGGGGTCCAATGCGCGCACTAGGCTCAGGGCCAAATCAACGTCGGTGGACTGGCCCGGGTGGATCGGGTAGTAAGTCGTATCCTCCAACAGGTCCTTGACCTGAGGGAAGGCCTGCACGATTGCCAACCGGACATCCTCAACCAACTGAAGAAACAGAAGGACGTGGCTCAACGTTTCGGGAGTCGAGTTGGCCATGCGGGACTTGATCATGGCCCGGATAGGATCGGCGCCACCATCGACGCGGTCCAGTGCCACCTCTTCCGGGTCGAGGTCCGCAGGATCGGGCCAGGGGGGCTTGGACCGCG
The DNA here is from genome assembly GCA_003971905.1 of Moniliella sp. 'wahieum'. Taxonomy (NCBI): domain Eukaryota; kingdom Fungi; phylum Basidiomycota; class Moniliellomycetes; order Moniliellales; family Moniliellaceae; genus Moniliella; species Moniliella sp. 'wahieum'. The sequence continues at coordinate 184,943 of RSEE01000109.1, read as the reverse complement.
TTCCGTCGGTCCAATCCGAACGGTCGGTGCTGGCCTTGAAGAGCAAGCGCAGGTCGGCACTGAGAAACGCATGGCGCAAGAAAAAGGCCACCGTCTCGTGCCGGTGCTGAATTTCTTCCACGTTGGTAGACGGTGCGAGGAGCCAGCGCTCCAGCAACCGAGCCCCCCGCGCGTAATGGTACGGCGAACGGCATGGAGCAAGCTGCCGACGCTTCCGACGTTGCCCGAGCCAGCAGGCAAGATCACGCTCGATTGCAGTGGGGCAGGACGGGGACGCAGCGCAGAAGCTTCGGTCGCGCTCGATGTGGGACTTGGCATGTTCCTGCGGCCCGCGCGCCACCCGGCGCACTTCGAGCGCAGCGAGCGTATGGGCATCGATGCGCATATCACTATGTTGGCGCTGCGCGGATGGGATGGCCAAGTAGGAAAACACGTCTTGCTGTTTCTCAGACCGAGGCTGGTCCGGGCGGTAGATGCGTCCCATGCCATCGGGACGGTAGAGGAAGCGGTGGCTCAAAAAACTTTTCAACCGCCCAATCGCATCCGCCTCCTCCGCCGAGAGGCCGCTGGCGTCCAAGTGCACTGCCGCGTCCTGCGCAACAGCAGAAGAGATAAACGTGATCCTACTGTCCCCAACCACTTCCCAGATGGGATGATCGAACCGTTGGTATGGTAGCTCTTGCCCATATGCGCCTTGCTCGGGGCGAGGGAACGTAGGCCACCCATTTGCGTCCAGGGGGCCAGGGGAAGGCGGAGGGGGGCGTACCGGCGTGCCAAATACACCGTCGGGCAAAACGATCTCCCGAGGTGAGATCCGGGCCACTTCGTCCCGGAGTGTCTCGGCGTCGGGGCATACGGTTGAGGAGAAAGTTGACGTGCCGAGGTCCAGCCAGGCGAGTCCATACGTGCAACTCGTGTCTCCCGCTGCGGTGGACGAGGGAGAAGAAGTAGCTGAGATGGCCAGAAGAAAGTTATTGACATAGGGATCCACCAACGAGTCATCCACCAAGGTGCCGGGACTGATGATCTCGGTCACCCTACGCAGCAAACTGTCGTCGGCCTTGAGTCGGCTCGACTCCCTCACCGACGCAAGAGGTTTGCGCACCTGAGCCAGGCCGGTCAAGCCCATCTTTTTGTTGGCCTTTGCGCCTGCCTTGCCTGCTTCTTGCCTGGAGCCCGAGGTAGGGGAGATGACAAACTCGTCGCACAGAGCAACGATGCGGCCGTGGGAGCGAACGAGGATGTCTACGAATTTCGGGAGCTGCATGCAGGGGAACCCGGCCATTTCCACCTTACGCCCGCGCCACGTCATGGTGGTGCACCGAAGACCCGTCAAGCGCGAGAGTTCCTGCGCTTGCGTCATGTACGCCTCATAGAAACTGCCCACGCGGGTCAAGAGGAGGCAACCTGGATGAGCCACCATATTGGTCAAAAATTCCTGCACCAGAGGCGACCATCCGTCCTGGGCGCGTTCTCCAGCGCCCACAATTCTTTGGGCAGCAACGATGCGGCCCATGCACGCGTCTCGGCCTGTTCAGGCGACAGAGGCCGGCCGTTGGGGTAGAGCGGGGGCAGGGGGCCCAGAGACCCCTGTGCGATCGTTGGCAGATCTTCCAGTACCACAACTTCTTGGTGCTGGTCGCGTGTGGACGTCTTGGTCTTGCGCTTGGCCTTGGGCTTGGGGATCCGAATTACTAGCATATCCTCCTCGTCCTCTTCCACTGCGGGCTGCGCCTCCATCTTGACACTCGCCCGTTGAGCCGACATGCCCTCCACATCCAAACGGGCTCGGCGTGCCGCGGCTGTGTTCATGGCGGCCCCGGGCTCGGGATCAGGGGACACCACCGCACCCGATTTCAGTTCCGGAGCTGGTTCAGGGACCTTGGATTTGCGTGGCCAACCACGTCGTCGCGCTGGTTTCGAGGGTGCAGCGTCCCCATTTGGCAGGGGGAGACCGTCCCCTGGCGGCGCAGCAACCGTCCCACCAGGTGGAGCTACGCTGCTGGCCAAAGACGATCCCCGTGTCTCGTCCTGCTCATGTTGGTGTTCGGGCAGGTTCGGGGGGAGTGGATGCGAGGGGGCGTGGAGAGGGTGGGGGAAAGGTGAAACGCTCTGCGCGCACTGCGAAGAGGCCAGTCGGAAGACAGGCCGCGCTGTCTGGCGGAGAGCATCGCACGTGTGCGGTAGAGCCGCGGGCATCCTCGTGCGTGTGCTTGTCCTGTGTGCGCACAGAAGGGGGGGGAGGAAGGCGGGCGCCGCACGAGGGCAGTGCGTGGAGCGTGGGGCGCGTGGCGATGCCCGCGCGCACCATGCCGGACATGGGGGTGGGCAGGGGGGATAAATATCTGAAGGCTGCGTGCGGCGAGGCGGAACCCTCGGGTTAAAGTAGCCCAGCGCTAAATGCCAAGGTGTCCATCGAGTGTTGGCGGTGGTTACATAAGCTTACGCCCGTGTCTCCAACAGCAAGCTAATACGGCCTTGTTCAGAGAGGCTGGGTTCCTGCCCAGGATGACTACTCGATACGTACCAAGAGACGCCCATCATTGTGACACATGTCGACTGCCCCGTTCGTCCGCTGCTCTATACACGCCCCTTGGACAGAAGCAGAAGCAGCTCGCTACAGCCATGGCCATGCTACTCAGGGAAAAACAATCCTTCATGGGGCAAAGAAATCATTTGGTGAGTTCTGCAAGAGAGCCTACTGTCTAGCTGTCGCACGAGAGCGCAACCGGAGGGAGATGGGAGTGCGCGGTGCATCACGTGATGTACACCGACTTGCAATCGGCACACAGACCGGCTGTCGTCACATATCACGTGCCCCGCCGATGCACGTCACCTCTTCATCACACTCGCCAGCAGCATCCTCGCGCGCCCCAGCGCCCGCTTGGTAATCAGGCACCTGTTGGTGCCAACCCTAGTGCCCTGTAGATCGAATCCTCCCACCCACCTCAGTCCCTCCTCATCGACGGGTCGACTCGTCATCCAGCTGCGATCCTTGCCCGCCGCCCTTGTTCACATTCAAGCGCGTCCAAACGTCTCGGACAGACACACCAATCATCCTAGTCCCTGCCTAACGTCTACAAAACCACACAGAGCAGGGCTGGCAGTGGATGCCCCCCAAAGGGGCCAGTGCATTTTCGGGTCTGGGGCATGGGAATCCAAGGTGGCCAAGACGACCAAAAAGACAAAGACAAGATTTACTTGTAGACCTTGCCAAACAGCACCTCCTGCAGCTTGTCGTAGCCCGACAGCACACCAGCGCCGGCCACACCACGCAGAATGTTGGCGCCGGCACCCTTGAAGAGCGACTTGACGCCCTCCTTGGCGACAATCTGGCGACCAGCATCGAACATGCCGTTGTAGTGCGTCTTGCCGCCCGAGGTCATCATCATGCGACGACGGATCGTGTCGAGCGGGTAGGAAGCAATGCCGGCACCGGTGGTGACGACCCAGCCGAGGAGGAAGGAAGCGAGGAAGGAGCCCTCGAGAGGACCCGTGATGATCACCGGCTTGACCGAGTCGTACACACCAAAGTAGAGACCACGGTAGACCACAATACCAACGACCGAGGGGATAAAGCCACGGTAGAGACCAGCGATACCGTCCGAGGCAATCGTCTTGCGGTACACGTCAATGAGACCGTTGAACTGGCGCTCACCACCCTTGCCGGCCGACTTGGCGTCGTTGGCAAGACGGGTACGGGCATAGTCGAGCGAGTAGACAAACAGAAGCGACGAGGCACCAGCGGCACCACCCGAGGCAATGTTGGCGCTGAGCTTCTTGACGTAGGGCGCGTCCTTGGGCACCTTGAAGAGCGCCTTGAAGTAGTCCTTGAAGGCAAAGTTCAGCGCCTGGGTGGGAAGTAGCGGATGACGTTGGCCGTGTTGCCGCGCCAGAAGGAGACAAGGCCCTCGGACTTGTAGGTGCGGGTAAACGTGTCGCCGAGACCGCTGTAGGGGCGGTCGAGACGGCCCTGCTTGATCATCTCATCCTGGTTCTGGATGAGGAGCTTGACACGCTCAATGGGGGCAGCCGCCGTCTTGGAGACAGCGGCGGAGATGCCACCCATCATGAAGTCGGTGAAGAAGGACGAGGCCGTCTTGGGCTTCTGCGCAGGGTCGACAACGGCACCCATGGTGAAGGAAGAGGAGGTGGTGGTGGAAGGCGGCTGGGCGATGGGGGGGCGCGGGAGGGTTATAAGGCGGGAAGGTTCGGGCAGGAATGTTCCGGGAGCAGGGGGGCAGCGGCGGACACTGCTGCGGTGCTGGGAACCTTTTGGGGGGTGGAGGCGAGAGCGTAGAAAGCAGGCGGGACACTGGTCCTGGCGGGGGGGGGGAGGCTGTGGGTGCGCTGGCGCGGTGGCAGCGGCGTATCTGCGCAGGCACGGGGCAGCAGCAGGGAGGCGCAGTGCAGCGGGCTGCGTTCTGGTGCGGGGGGCGTTGGGGCGTGGGCGGCGGGGGGTCTCTGGGGCGGGGGTGCTGTGTCTTGGTGCGGGCATCGGGCAGCGCCGGCGGAAGCGCGTCTTTTTTTCACGTCAGCGGGGGGCGGGGCGTGCGGCGTCCACACTGGCGCTGTGCTGCCATGCGGAGGCGCTTCGCAGTAGGGTTGCCGTGCGCTGGCCTGCGGGGGGGCGCTGGAGAGCGGCGATCGGAAATGATTAAGCCAGTTTCAAATCCCCCGCGCAGCCATCCCTCGGCCGAACGGCGCAGTTGAAACTTTCGCAACCCCCATCCACGTGGCTTCGCATCCAAACGGAGCCAGTCACATGACCCACCGCTGGGCCGAGGCACACCGAACGACGCCATCTGGCTTGCATCTGCCTCGTCTCCTGTTCTCTTCTTTTCCTCCTCCCCGCCATCCTCATCTCCCCCCCGCCATCCTCATCTCCCTCCCCCCCATCCTCATCTCCCTCCCCCCCATCCTCTCCTCCCTCCCCCCCCACCCCCAATGGCTGCCCCGCCACCTGCCCCGCCCGCCAACCGGCGGCTGTACATGACCATCCCCCTCCTCCCGCCCGGCCCGCAGGGCCAGACGACCGGCCTGCGCTTCGACCTCCATCCGCTCCCCGCCTGGGGCGCCACCCCGCCGCGCCCAACCGCACCACCGCCTTCGACGCGCCCCCCACCCTCTCCTACTGCCGCCGCGAGATGGCCCGCATCGACGCCTTGCTCGCTGCCGAGCGCCAGCAGCAGGAACACCCCCACCCCTACACCCCGTCCAGGCCATCATCATCGACGACACTCCGCCCCACCCCCGCCGCCCCGCCCGAACACCGACCCACCGCTTCCTCTACGACTGGGCCACCTGCACCTCCTGGCCCATCCTCTACGCCCCCAACCCCCCCGCCCTCACCGCCGACGGCCACCCCACCACCCCTTCCCGCCGCACCGCCCTGCGTGCCTTCCCCCCGCCCGCCCCCGCCGGCTGCGGCGGCATGCCCGGCGCGTTCCAGGGCGGCTTCCCCGTCTACGCCCCGCCTGCGCCCGAGCCAGCTCCGCACCCGACGTTGCGCTCGACGACCTGGTGCCCGACCCCACCGACCCGGACTTTGTCCGTCCGCCCTCCCCATCTCACCCCCCCTCCGATCCTGCCGAGCAAGAGGAGGAGGAGGAGGAGGAGGAGGAGGGGGAAGAGGCGGACCCGTCTCCGTATACCTACATCACTGGTCCGCCCGTGCGGATGCTGTTGCCACCACGACTGAACCCAGCGAGTCTGTGGCGCCGGGGTGCGCGCGCTCCGCCGCCGCCCAACGCTTCGCGGCGCAGTCGTCCCAAGGACCTGTCCCCGGCGCAGCTGCGCACCCTTGCCTCGTCCTACATTGCCCACCTGGAGCGTGCGGACGAGGAGCTGCGTGGGCGGATGGCGCACCTTGGTATGGGCGACATTGGAGCCGGTGACATGGGCGACGGCGACGAGGGCGGGTCAAATAGTCTGCTCGGGTGTGCTATCTGCCTCGAGCCCTATGCGGCGGAGGAAGATCGGCCGGCGTGGTTGGGATCCGAGGCTGAGGGACAACACGTCGTCGCGGTTGGTTGTCGTGGGTTCCATACACTGCACCGCCACTGCTTGCGCGATTGGCTCCAGGCCCTGCAGCCGAGCAAGTGGACGTGTCCCTTTTGTCGCGACCCGCTCGAGCCACCGGCGGCGCTGCTCGCGCCTTCGGACCCAGGGGGACTCAAGTGCCCAAGCGTCCCAAGCGTCCCACTCGTCCCACCCGTCCCACGCGCCCCACGCTTCGCTCGCCCCAGACGAGACGGAGGTGACAGAGGAACCGATTGCGGACGAAGGCATGGGCATCCGCAACTCGCTTCGTGCCGAGGTGCATCGACGGGAACGTGCACGTGGGTTGCGGTGCGACGCACCGGCCTGTCTGCCACGCTACCACGTCCCCTCTATGACCGAGGCTTCGCCTGCGCCTGCGCCTGCGCCTGTATCCCACCCCGACGCCAGCCCCGACGCGGACGCGGACGCGGACCACGCCCCGCCGCCCGCCGCGCCTGTCCACCTGGACAAGGAGGAGGACGAAGGGACAGAGATGGAGATGGACACGCTGCTCACCCTGTCGCCTTGTCGACACGAGATTCATAGCGACTGTCTCCGAACTGCGCTTCGCGTCGAAGATCCCATGGCGGCCGCCGCGCTGGACCGCGATACTGAGCGCCGGGCCCAGCGCGCGCTGCGTTCCGTCCCCCTGTCCGCATCGGGCAAAGAGGTTCCAGATGAGGCACAGGCGGCACAGGCAGAGGAGGCAGAGGAAGCAGAGGAGGAGGAACTACCAACAGGTCATTGGGGTACCTGTCCGGCCTGTCGCCGTGAAGCCTGGATCCAACTTGCCTAACTTTTCCATTCCCACCCTTTTCTGCTGTTTCTGTTTATGCCCTTCATGTTAAGTACTACCGTTTGCTTTCTCTTGTTGAAACGTCGTCGTACCACATTCTAGCAACAGCAATAGCTCTCGCAATCGCAATCGCGATAGCAATATAGCAATAGCATGGATCATTTCCATCGGGCCCCATGTTCTCCCGGCCGGGTAGCTACCTAGGCGAGAGGGTCGACGACACGAGCTGCCGGCGCGCTTGGACGGTAGACTGGCTTGCGTCGGACGCATCGGACGCATCGGACCAATGAAGCAGCGTGTTGGGCCTGGGCTACGTGGAGCGGGCCCGCCGGGCCAAAGAGCATCTTGGTCAACTGGGTGCAGTAGGCCGATGCGGCGGAGCCAGACTCGGGAGCGAACAGGTACGCGGCCAAGTGGGTCGTGGCAATTGCCCAGAGCAAAGGGGAGGACGGGGTGACTTGGCCGCGCAACAGCGCCGCAGCATACTGCGTCAGCACCGCCGCATCTTGCTCGTACGGCGTGACAAACGAGGCAAAGTGAACCTCCGATGGCGTCGTGCGCACCGTAGCGAACAAATGGCCATAGTCGCGCCACAAGAGCAGGCGGTAGTCCGAAGCATACGCCATCTTGCACGGCTGCAGCACCGTCAGCGCAAACACAGCGTCGCCGAGCGACTGCGCATCCCATACGCCCAACAAGTCGGTATACATTTGGAAAAAGGAGACATGACGGTACTCCTGCGCCACTGTTCGATCGTTCTGTTCGCCACCCTGTTGCTCAGATAGCACGGCGCGCTGGCAAGCGTGCGCATCCGACTGGCAATGCCCGCGTCCGCAAACAAGTCCCGGCCCGTCACCAGTCCGTGGCCCGATCGCCAATCGGCGCCGACGCATGCGATTCCAGAAGGTACACCTTGATCAGGCCCAGCCACAAGGCAGCCGAGCTCGGAACCCCGTCCTGCCCCGGTGCTGGCACTGCCCCGCCGCCCCAAACAGCTCCGACGCCAAGGCCAGCGTGGCAAACACGATTTGTTTTTCGGTAAAGTCCCAGTCGGTCGGAAGCGAGCCTGGGCGGTTGAACACGGCCGAGTTGGCCGAGTGCAACAGTTCGTCCAAAGGCGCCAACGGCCAGTCGGGACGGACGGGCAAGCCGCTGGTGGGCGAATGCCAAAAGGGGCTTCCCGTGGCCGGATCCACATCTTGGTCTTCGATCGCCACCTGCTCGGTCGGGTCAGGTCGAAGCTCGGGGGGCAAAGCGGAGCTGGTGGGGTCGCGCGGTCGGTCGTAGAAGATAGAGTAGGTACGAGTTTGGTAGGCACGTAGGTCGTGCGGTTCCACTACTCCACGTACGGTTGTGCTACTGCCGGGTCCTGCCAAGGCAGGTGCGTCGGCTTGCTTGGCAGCCAGTTCGGTCGGGAGGGAAGCGCGCGCAAGTGGGAGCGATAAAAGGGGGCCAGCATCGGTGCACCGTCCAACAAGGAACAAGCCAGGTACTGTGCCACTGCTTCCTCGCCTCGAGAGGGAAGCAAGCGAGCCATCAACGTGAGTACCATCTGCCGCTGCACGCGAAGCGCCGAACCCTTGGTAGCAACCGAGGACAGCACGGAAACGTACCGTGCCACCGCTAGTCGCGGCGACGTGGCGGCGGTCGAGGCAGAAAACGTCCAGGCTGGAGCCGAGGCCGTAGCATCCCATCCCTCCTTGGCGTCGAGCAGGTGACGTGCAACCTGCTGTGCTTCCGTCACTACCGAAGTGGGCAACGACTCGATTTCAGCAGCCAGGGCCAGGACCGAAGAGAGCGCCTGCAAGGCATCAGCCGCCTGCTCAAACGCATGGGTCTGCGCCAAGGATCGGAACATCTCCAGCGCATGGGCAGACAAGGAAGGAAGGAGCCGTAGTAACATGGCATGATCCGAGGCCAGGGGGGACGCGACAGTAGGCAGGGGCGTATCTGGATGCGTCTTCACACCCTGGATAGCGGCTCGGATATGGCTACAGGCGGCAGCCAGAACCGCATCCGGCGTCGGCTGCTCCGCTGCGCCACGGGCAAGGTCCAAACTGAACGAGGGCCACTCGCGCACGGTGTAAAAGTGCACATCGTGTCCTCCGGCGGTGAGATGGGGGGTCGGTAGAGGCGATGGTCCACGTGGTAAGCAAGCTAAGCGCTTCACTCAAGAGCGACGAGACGGCCGCCGGATGGGCAGTGAGCTGAACAAGCAGGCCGCTCAAGCTGTCCCAGAGGAGGTGGGCCAAGTCGGTGGCCAAGCCGTACAAGGCCAGACGGTGCAGGATTCGGATCGCAGTCAGGGCACGCGCTTGGTCGCTGGCATCTGACACGATGCTGGTAGCTTCGACGGTGGTCAAGATCCGGAGCAGAACGTCCTGCAGCCCCAGAGGTTTGGCCTCCAATAACGTTTGCGCCGTCGTGGACGAGAAGCCGACCAACGCATCCAGCAGAGCCAGCGGTGCCAGCTGATCATGGTCCCCACTTAGGTCCGCCGCCGCTGTCAAGGCAAAAGTAGGCACAGGCGAGGCGGCCACGGCGGTTGCAGCGGCGGCACTCCAACTGGTTAAGAATGTGAGTACCGAGTAGAGTTGATCCGCGTTCGGGGAAGAGGCAGCGTTGGCACTCAATTTGTGCACCACGCCCAGATGGTGCAGAGCTGCTGCAGCCTCGGAGGGAGTAGTGTGAGGCCGGCCGCGGGGGCGGGGGCAGAGGGGTCTGGGCCCGCGAGGCAAGATGGTGAGGAAGCACATTCAGAGCGGTTGCCAAAAGGTCGAGCGCGGCGGTCCGGATCGAGACTGCGTTGTCACCCCCTGCCATCCTGCAACAAGAGCAGCACGGATGGCAACTTCCTTGCCGATCAGCGTATCCATACATCGGCCAGTGGGGCATCCTCACTGCCCTTGACCTCGATTACGTGGGATGGGGCCACCTCGCCGTACAAGCGCAGAACCTGTGCCGCAAGCGACAGAAACAGACGCCGTTGTGAGGCAGATGCCGAACGGCACAGCAGCAGCAAATCGTCCACTGCGTACACATCATTGTCGTCCGTCGACTCATCTTGGCCTGCGGCAAACGCAGCACTTACCGCCCTGCCATGGCGGTTAAACTGAGGCTCGTTGGGTCCGGCAGAAGAGTGACCGGCATGGTGTCCCTCCAAGACCGTTTCCCCAGTGGACGTTTCCTCGCTGAACCGGACAGACTTGGGTGGAGACGGGTGCTTGGGTTCCTCTGCTGCGTCTGGACTTGGAACGGGCTTCGAGTCCACTTGCGGTACTGGCGACACATCGACTTCTTTGCTGCGACCCTTGTCCTTATTCCCGGCATCGATGGACGAGGGGCTGGTAGCCGGAGGGGCGGAGCGGGAATGCCGGCTGGCAAACTTGGCTAATGTGTCAGATCCCACCACGCCACGAACGCTGTCGAGAAATTTTTTAATGTCAGCGGGGGACATGGTGGCCACCAAACGGTCATTTTCGTCAGAAATGTTCTTCATCAGTGCATCTTCGGCCCTTGTCGCACCACGGCCACTAGATTCGTCCTTTGAACCCAAGGGGGGAGGCGTTGTGGTGCGGTTTGTTCGGGGTGCATCTTCCATGCTATCCTGCAGAGCTTGTAGAATCGCCTCGGGGGGCGCACCACCATGTGGGTCGCGGGTAGCATCCGAGCTCCATTCTGTTTTGACACCTGCGGGCTTCTTTCTCTCACGCCCTCCAGGGGAGAGGACTTGGAACCGCCAGCGCGAGGGGTGGAGCCCATGCTAGAACTAGACCCCGGGCCAGGGCCAGAACCAAGGTGAGGAGACTGGGTGTAACCCTGTTGAAGCAAGCGACGCTTGCGGAAGACACTGATCGGCTTTCCATCCGTATCATACCATGGTCGTCCGCCGTACTCGGCTTGGCAGAAGCGCTGGCAGAAGACGCGGACTTGAATGCACTTGGGGGCCGATCCGCGTGGGGCGGGTGTGGGAGCGAACAGTGCGCTCTTGGATGCCCCCGACGATTCCAAACGGCGAGGGGGCTGCAGTTCCTGGTCAAGATCGGCACCACGGACGCAGGGGGCTCAACGTACCGTCTGAAGGTGTACGGGAGGAGACGTGGTCCGCCAATGCAGATCCCGTGCTGCCGGCTGAGGACGCCTGCGAGGGCTTGGACGCGGCCGGGACGACACGGACGACTTTGGCGGCCGGGGCGTGCTCGGTAAGGCCGTCAATGTTGATGGTGCGGCGGACGGAGGGGAGGGTGGCCAGATCAGGGTGCTTCCAGCTGTCGGCCCCGGCCAGGGATTCGGCGGGGAAGTCGTCGGCGTCCATGCGGGCCGGCGGGTGGGAGGAGATGGTGGCAAGACTGCTTCATTACGCACTTGATTCCTCTCTTTCCTCATTGCTCGCCAGCGTCGTCCGAAAAAATTGCCCACCCGCGCTGAACATTTCACCCCGTCTGCTCTCCAGATCGGCGGTCAACAACCGCTATATAACCCCAGCAACTGTCCCCCTGTGTAGCCCTCTCGTCCTGCCCCCCCGTCAGCACCGGCTTGACCGACACTGTTGCTTCGTCCAGCTACTGCGCACGACAGGAACCACATTCACCACAATAAAACAATATCGATAGCATTGAAGAAGACGAACTTACATGCCCCAGAGCAAGAGCGTGTCCCGCCGCGGCGCATTTCAGCTTGAAGCACGGGCCTTGGCCTGCGCAGCCATCAGGTTCAGCGCCGAACCCGCCTTGAACCACTCGATCTGGCCCTCGTTGTATGTGTGGGCAAGCGGGACCTTATCCTCCGACCCGTCCGCGTGGTGCGCAACCAGGGTGATCGTAGAGCCCGGCGCCATCTCCGTCACGCCCTCCAGGTCGACAATGTCCGTGGACTTGATCTTGTCGTAGTCCTTGGGGTCCTTGAACGTCAGCGCGAGCATGCCTTGCTTCTTGAGGTTGGTCGTGGATGCGGGCAAAGGAGCGGGTAATGATCGCGCGACCACCGAGGTACCGCGGCTCCAACGCAGCGTGCTCACGCGACGAGCCCTCGCCATAGTTCTCGTCCCCAATCACCACCCAAGGGTGACCATTCTCGCGGTAGTACAGCGCCGTTGCGGGCACGGCGTCCCATTCACCCGTGTAGTGGTTCAGAACCTCGTTGGCCTTACCGTTCGCCTCGTTGATTGCACCAATCAGGCAATTGTTCGAGATGTTCTGCAAGTGGCCACGGTACTTGAGCCAAGGCCCACCAGCCGAGATGTGGTCCGTAGTGCACTTGCCCTTGGCCTTGATGAGGATCGGCAGACCCGTGGGGTTCTTCCCGTCCCACTTGGCAAACGGCGCGAAAGCTTCTGCAGACGGTCCGACTCGGGGTCGATCGCAACATTGATAGAAGCACCGTCGGCAGGCGGGGCTTGGTACGTGTTCTCACCAGGGTCGTAGCCCTTGGCGGGGAGCTCAATGCCCTTGGGTTCGGAGAACTTGAACTCCTTCCCATCGGCCCCCTTGAGCGAGTCCGTCAAGGGGTTGAAGGTCAAGCGGCCGGCAAAGGCCATGGCCGTCACCATGTCGGGCGAAGCAACAAAGGCGTGCGTAGCCGGGTTGGCATCGTTGCGGCCAGTAAAGTTACGGTTGTACGACGTGATGATCGAGTTCTTCTCGCCCTTTGCCACGTCCTTGCGGTCCCACTGACCAATGCAGGGGCCGCACGCATTCGCAAGCACGATACCTCCAGCCTTCTCCAGAGTCTCCATCTGGCCATCCCGCTCAATCGTAGCACGAATCTGTTCCGAGCCGGGGGTGACCGTGTAGCCCGAAACGGTTTTGAGGCCGTGGGACTCAGCCTCAGCAGCAATGTACGCAGCACGGCTCATGTCCTCATACGACGAGTTGGTGCACGAACCAATAAGCGCCACCTTGAGTTCTTCGGGCCAGTCATTCTTTTTGACCGCTTCAGCAAACTTGGAAATCGGGGTAGCCAGATCGGGAGTGAAAGGGCCGTTGATGTGAGGCTCGAGGGTGTCAAGGTCAATGGTGATGTGCTTGTCGTACGAAGCGTCCGAATCGGGAAGGGGTACTTCTGGAACTTGGAGGCGTAGGCGGCAATGTCACCACGCTTGGTCGCCTTTAGGTAGGCCTCAGTGCGCTCATTGAAGGGGAAAAGCGAGGTGGTAGCACCAATCTCAGCACCCATGTTGCAGATGGTGGCCATGCCAGTCGCCGAGAGCGACGAGACACCGGTGCCCTTGTACTCAATGATGGCGCCCGTGCCGCCCTTGACTGTAAGCTCACCAGCCACCTTGAGAATCACGTCCTTGGGAGCGGTCCAGCCGGAGAGCTTGCCCTTCAGCTCCACGCCCACCACCTTAGGGCACTTGAGCTCCCAGGGCAAGTTGGCCATCACGTCCACCGCATCGGCACCACCCACACCGCAAGCAATCATGTTGAGACCACCCGCGTTAGGCGTGTGCGAGTCGGTACCAATCATGAGACCACCGGGGAAAGCGTAGTTCTCGAGAATGATCTGGTGGATGATACCCGAGCCAGGCTTCCAGAAGCCAATCCCGTACTTGGCCGTGCAGGTAGCGAGGAAATCGTACACCTCCTTATTGATCTGCTTGGCACGAGCAAGGTCAGCCTCGCCGCCCACCTGGGCCTGGATCAAGTGGTCACAGTGCACAGTGGGGGGACAGCTGTCTTGGGGAGACCAGCCGACATGAACTGCAGCAGAGCCATCTGGGCCGTGGCGTCCTGGCAGGCAACGCGCTGGAGAGGAGCATCAAAACGGTCAGTCAAGGCAAGAGGATGGAGGAGAGCAGGGCGGAGCCACATACGTCCGGGCGGAGCTTGAGGTAGGAGACACCACGCTCAATGTCCTGGGTATGGGGGTCGTCCAGGTGGCCGTAGAGAATCTTCTCCGACATAGTCAGGGGCCGGTTGAGGCGTTCCTTGACAACCTGGAGGTGTCGTAGATGCGCTTGTAGTTGATAAAGTGGCCTTTGCCCACCTCGAGCGGCGACATCTCGACCTTCTCGCCAAACATGGCGGGGTCCACGTCGGCCACCTGCTCGGCGACAGTGGCCGAGGCGTAGCCGCGGGCGGCGAGGGGGATGCGGGTGCCGGCCAAGGGGGGGCGCGGCGGAGGGGAGTGCGGAGAAGCGGGGCAGCGAGCATGGCAACACTCCGCGGGATGGTTGGGGAGAGGAGGGCAGGGAGCGGTTATCGCAGCAATTATCAGCAACCGCCTGGTGGATTCAGTCCATGGGCGGTGACATGCAGGACATGGGTGACACGCCTGGTGCGGCCAGCAGCCAGCGCCGCGGGCACACACTGGCCCCATGGGGGTGCTGTCGAACCACGGAGGCGACGCGTGATGGCGAACACAGCCGCTGGGCGGGGCGGCTGGGCTGAGCGCTGCGCAGTGCGGCAGTGGCGGGGGGTGTCATTACAAATGGCCTGTGCACAGCCGCAGTGTTGGCGCCGGGTGGGGCCAGGTGGCTGGCGCCGTGCGGGCCGTGCTGACCCAGGCTGAACAGCCGCGGTGAGTATGGGCTGTAGCGTAAGCTGCCAGCCTTCTTGCCCAACCCAGCCCTGCCCGGCCAGATCTCAGCCACCCCGCCCCCCGCCTCCTCTCCCACCACGCAGAGCAACAAGCATCGATCGTTGACGGTGGGGCAAACAATAGCCCATTGATTACACTGTAATATACTCCCACGGTTTCTCATGTGATCTTTTCTCTCCTCCACAACAAAAAAACACCAATGCCCCTACTGCTTCTCTTCTATAAGTAGTACTCCTCTATCTCGTTCGTTTTCGTGCCCCTGGAATCCGACTTGAAGCCCTGATCAACGATGTTCCACAGTCACAGGGAGGGCCATGTAAGCCCACCGCCCCTATAAATGTGTGCACATCTACGGCACAGCTTTTTATACAACAGATCTTTCCAAACAAATCTGAAACGCATTTGGTTTTCCATTGGCAACAGTATAATATGAGAGCCTTGCCAGAAAACTCATCTGCCTCTGGGGTCTCCCTAGCTCAAACAGGCCCCGCGTACGTATTCCACAATCCCATCCATGAAGAGAAAAAGGATGGGGCTCACTTTGCATGGCCATGAGTACTAGTGTGAGTGGGGCGATGTTATATAAGCGCTATCACAACTGATATGGGGCACGCGGTTCGCTCAACTCTAGTGTGGCGCATCAGTGTGGTTGTCGTAGTTTGGCCGCATGAATAATATGCTCCCACTCTCAATGTCTTCCTCTCGAGCGTCTATTGCTTTCCCTGTTCTTCATCTTTGCTCCTTGTCCTCGCTCTTACTTCTTCCCCCCAGAACGATTGTTACATTCCTCAACCTTGTCTCGACCCTGGTTTCCTCCTGCTTTTGCTCCCCAATGTAATAGTAACGCTGTTGTGTACTGATGAAGCAACTATGATGCATCAGCCTGTTGATCTTCTTGCGCGCAATGAAGAAGTATTACTTCCCATCATGTTTATATGCATCCTACTGATCTCTCACGAGCAAAATGGTGTGGCTGTTACCATGTTGCGCAAGGAGAGAAGCTGCAAATGGTGCCGAGATCTGAAACGGATAAGCTGAACGTGGGTACAGTTGCTCCTGATCTTGTTGTTCTGATTCTGATGAGGAAGCTCAGGCGCTCAGGCCCTGACTGACGTCTGTGTGGTACCCGACTGCCTAAGGCGCTCAGGATGCGAGCTGAACCTCAGCACTCATCGTGGCACGCATCATAACTCGTCCCTTTGTATCACAGCTGCATGCTAATCCTAAGTCACCCGGCCACTCCCTCACACGCTCGAAAACAATTCATGGAATCGTCAACCATCCATCAGCTCCAACCATCTATTCAGGATCACAGGAACAGCAGTTGCCGGTTGTAGCTGAAGTGGTGTGAACCAAGGGAGAGTGTTTTTTTTCCTAGTGAGGATCAGTGCTGTTGCAGAGAGCAATGAACCGTTCTTTATTAACGTGCGCGTGTATGTGGTGCACTCTTTCACAATATAAGCGCTAAGCCACATCTGGTCGTGAAGATGCACGATATGCGTGCCTCTACCTCCTTCCTTCAGAGTGGACAGAGTAGGATGATCGATGAGATGAAATACACGTTACACGAAGCTCACATACTCACAAACACTCTACACGGGTGTGGTGCTCTCTGCGCACACATACTCCCACAACTGAGGTGTTAGATTACCAATGCACTTAGAACTCCTACTTAGTAAGCCGCTTGAGGACGCGGGTCAAGCTGTACCGCGTTCAACGTTCAATGAGCCCTTGGGGAATAACGCTTTGACTATAAGACGAGAGATCCGGGAGAGGTGCCGATGAGGCAGGGTGAGGCCGGTGAGGCCGTAGGATTTTGAATGGGGCAACCATCAAAAGGTGTCCGTCGAATCGCAAGTTTGGGTTTCTGCTGTATATAATGGAGCTGCGCCCACTTGCGTTGTTGATGGGGTAACGGGCTGCGGTGTCTGCTGCTGTGCCTCTGCTGTCGTGTGACATGTGAGCAACACATGCTGAGGTATGCAGTTTGATATTTGCAAAGGGGCAGGGGCGAGGTTAGCTCAGAGGCACTGCGCCAGAAATTAAGAGTGGGCGGGCAGATGATAGCAGACTGGTGATGTGGTGATGGCGGATGGTGCCCGTGGTGCGTCTGGGCCGCAGCGATCTGGAAGCGGGGGATGCAGGATGGGCCATTCAGAGGACTCTGCTGAGGAGGTATTCTCGCGCAGAGGCAGCGCAGAGGCACTCAAAACCCAGGCGGAGTCGGACGGAAGAGTGCCCCCGTGCGTGGAAAGGGGGGTGGGTGGCACTGGCGCCATGCCGGGCGGGAGTTAAACCTCCCAATTAAACTGCTCGCTTCTCTGGCTCGGCAGCCAGCGCTGGGCGAATGTCGACCCACCGTCGCCGCCGCTGGCCAGCGTCCAGCATTGCGTCTGGCACATCCACGCCGATCGCCCGCATGACGCACCCACACCCCGCCGCAGTATAAGAACGCCCCTCCCCCCGCCCGCCTCGCCGACCCCACCCGCCCCACCGTCCCCCGCGTACATCTCGAGCACTTCCACCCACCCCCATCCCATGGCCCCGGTTGCTGGCACCATCACCCTCACCGACTACCTCTGCGAGCGCTTGAAGCAGCTCGAGTTGAGTTCGTCCAGGGCCTCCCTGGCGACTTTACCCTTGCCATGCTCACCCGCTGGCGTGAGTGCGGCCTCGGCTGGATCGGCAACTCCAACGAGCTCAACGCTGGTTACTCGCCGACGGGTCTCGCCCGTGTGCTCTCCGAGGGCCACCCGCGCCCTGCCGTGCTCACCACCACCTTCGGTGTCGGTGAGCTGAGCGCCTGCAACGCCCTTGGTGGCAGCATGGCTGAGCGCCTGCCCGTCATCCACATTGTCGGCACTCCCTCGACCAAGGCTCAGGACGAGGGTCTTTTGCTTCACCACACGCTGGGTATGTTTGCCCCCTCTTCCTTTGCATTGCTGGATTTTCATCTGACCGCTTGTGCTTCCTAGGTGACCACAAGTTCGACGCTTTCCTCAACATGGCCCGTCAGATCACGGGTGCGCAGCTTGACCTGTACCAGATGCACCGTGAGGGCCGTCTGCCCCTGATCCCCAAGGGCACCAAGGCGGAGGACATCACCACTGGCCTTGACGCTTGCCGCGCCATTGACTCGATCCTCGAGTTCTGCGTGTCCCGCTCCCTCCCCGTCTACATTGGCTACCCTTCCAACATGGTCGACCTCCCCCTGCCCGTTACGGCTGCCAAGCGCCTGCAAGAGTACAAGCTCCAGACCACCGTCTCGCCCAACAACGAGGAGATTGAGCGCAACGTGCTTGACGAGATCATCAAGCGCGTCAAGGCTGCTACCCAGCCGATCATCCTGGTCGACGCTTGCGCCTCGCGCCACAACGTGGTTGAGGAGACCCGCAAGTTTGCCGATGTGACTGGCCTCCCTGTCTTCACCACTCCCATGGGCAAGACGGTTGTGACTGAGCTCAACAACGCCCAGTTCGGTGGTGTCTACCTTGGCAGCTTGAGCAAGCCTGCCGTCAAGGAAATTGTCGAGGCTTCCGACTTGATCCTCTCGATTGGTGGTCTCCTTTCGGACTACAACACGGGTTCCTTCTCCTACCGTACCAAGCGCACGGCCACCATCGAGCTCCACTCGGACCACACCAAGATTGGCTATGCCGTTTTTGAGGACATCAAGATGAAGTGGCTCCTGCCCAAGCTGACTGCTGCCTTCGCTGGCATGGCTGAGAAGCGCCTGGCCGTCACCAAGTCTCTTTGGCGCCCGTCCGCTCCCTCACCCTCAACGCTCTTCCCTCGGTGGACGAGCAGATCCAGGAGCTGGATGAGCTTACCCTCTCGCGCCTCGGCGGCGCAGCTGCCTTCAAGTCCAAGGACGTCATCACCCAGGGCTACTTCTGGCCCCGGATGGGCCAGTTCTTCCGGAGGGCGATGTTGTGCTTGGTGAGACCGGTACTCGTCGTTCGGTCTGATCGACGTGACGTTCCCGAACGCCAAGCTGATCGCCCAGATGCTCTGGGGCTCGATTGGCTTCACTGGTGGCGCTGTTCTGGGTGCCGCCCTTGGCCTGCGCCAACTGCAGCAGCACAACCCCCAGCGTCCTGGCCGCACGGTCCACTTCATTGGCGATGGCTCGCTGCAGCTTACGGCCCAGGAGCTCGGCACGGTCTTCCGTCACGGTCTGACGCCTCTCATCTTTATCCTCAACAACGACGGATACGAAATTGAGCGCCAAATCTTTGGCCCCGACGAGTTCTACAACGACATTGCGATCTGGAACCACACCAAGTTGATTGACTTCCTCACGCCCCCGCCTACCTGGACCAAGCCCAACGTGCCTTCGCACGCCACGGACCCGATCATGTCCAAGACGCAGTACCACGCCATCCACACCAAGGCTGAGCTGGAGAAGCTGCTGACCGACCCGTCGTTCAACAAGGCTGACAAGGCCCACGTCGTCGAGGTCTTCCTCCCCCGTGGCGACTCGCCTCCGGCTCTTAAGCGCCAGGCTGCCCTGTCTGCTGCCAACAACGCCGCCTAAGCCCTTCCCTCCATCCTCCCTCGGCCCCGAAAACTGATGACACGCACGCTTGCGCTACGATTCGTTCCAACGTTCCTCTCTCTGTCAAGCCTCCTGCTACACCTCTCATATCTAAGAATCATACCACTCGGTATTCCCCTCTATTATTTTGGTTGTGGGATCCAACTGCTGGGACATAGCACATACTTAGTAGACAAGTATAGGTTGGCAAGCCCAAAGTCAACTGTACTGCTTGCTGTTACAAGAGGTCGGCTACTCTCAGGCTGTTCCAGCGCGTCATAGCGGTGTATGGAATGTACCCAACGCTTTTTCATCGTAGATTTTTGAGTTGGAATCCAGGCATAGTACTACTCGAAATGGAAGCAGGCGGCTCGGTGGTATGTGCCGCGACACGATCGTGCGACCATTGAGTAGTACTAGTAGGAAGCGAATGCGTGTGGTATATAAACTGAGGGTGGCAGCCATTACCCTGGCCGACTTGCCAGCCGCGGTGGTCGTTTGATCCCCCGCTTCTCTCTCACTAATCTCCTTATTTCCCTTCCAAGTCCCGCGGTGCTGCATGAACGAGTTTGTGCGAAGTATGCCAATCGATCTGGTCGATCACATGATCCAATTACCTCCTCGGGAGAGGGAAGGGTATTTTGAGTGGGAGGGGGGAAGAAAGCGAGCACTAGGAAAAAGAAAAGAGGAAACTTACTGCTGCTCAGCAGGCTCCTCTTCCTCAGCGATGGCAGCCTCGCGTGCGGGGGCTGCGGCAGCAGGCTTGGCGCCGGGCAGGGCGAATTCCTGGATGGGGATCGTGGCCAGGAAGGCGCACACGGCCGTGAGGAAAATCAAGAGGAAGACCGAGCGGAGGGACTGGGTGTAGGCGCCAATGGCTGCTTGCTGCAGCTTGTGGGGCAAGGTGCCAATCACATTCACATCGTCCCGGATCGCCGAGACGATCTTGGGCTTAAGCCCGGCGGCCGAGAGGGTGGTCTGAAGGCGCGCCTGCAGGATGGCCTGCGACACCGACACACCGCTGATCGAGCCAACGGCACGGAAAAGGTACGTCATCCCCGTCGCGGCCGACATATCGGCCGGGTCGACCGAGGCAATGAGCGCAACGAGCGTGATGGTCAGAATCCCACCAAAGCCAATACCGTTCCAGGGCATCATGGCCCAGTAGAACCACTCCGACGTGCCCTGGTGCCAGAACAGCATACCCAGTGGGCCCACGGCGGCGGCAGCCGAGACAATGAGCAGCATCAGCTTGTACCGTCCGGTCCAGGCCATGATCAGGCCACTGCCCATCGAGCAGGACGAAGCAAGGACCGAGTTGGGAATCAGGTGGAGACCAGCATACGACGACGAGGTGCGCTCAATGGTGGTAAAGTAGAGCGGGATGTTGAACAGGATACCAAACTGACTGACCGACGTGAAGAGGGCAGCAAGCGCGACGGCGCCCGGAGTGCGACGGAAGAGGACACGGAGGGGCATAAGAGGCTCGCGTGCCACGTACTTCTCCACCACCACAAAGCATACCGCCAAAGCCAGACCACCAAAGAGGGAAAAGAGCACCAGTCCGTCCGACCAGGGGCGCGTGTTGCCACCGAGCGACATGGCCAGCAGCACAAGCGAGACAGACGAAACGAGCGTCACGCCACCCAGCGCATCGATCCGCTTAATCTTCTCAATCATCGAGCCGGGGCCAGGAGGGATGTTGACCTTGGCCGAGACAACGCCAAAGTGGATCATGCACAGCGGCACTTGGATCAGGAAAGCCCAACGCCAGCCAAGGCCACCGTCCGCCAAGGCACCGCCCAACGGGCCACCCACCGAGGCACCGACAGCGTAAACCAAGTTGCCAAAGCCTTGATACGTGCCACGCTCTTTCAGCGACACGAGGTCCGACGTAACAATGGTCGCCATCGTGGTCAGACCACCACCGCCAATACCGGCGAGAGCACGGGCGAGGCAGAGCTGGGTAAAGGTGCGCGACAGACCACAGAGCAGCGAGCCAAGAAGGAAGACGGCCGAAGCAAACAGAGTGGCGGGCTTGCGGCCAAAAATGTCCGAACACTTGCCGTACAGGGGCTGGAAGCCAGTCTGAGTCAGCAGGTACGAAGTGCCCAGCCACGAGATCTCCTTGGACACGTTAAATTCCGAACCGACAGTGCCCAAGATGGTGGCCACAATCGTCCCGTCCAAAGCAGCGAGGAAACTGCCAATCCACAGGGCGCTCAGGATGACCAGCACCTCCGACTTGGCTGGCAGACTAGGCTCCTCCGGAACACCACGCAACGACACGCGCGAGACATGAGGCACAAAGGCAGACGAGTCGGGATCGACACCATGCTCAGCGGCTTGGACTGGAGGAGGAGGTCAGGTCAGCAACCCTGCTTGTGGGGTCAAGGAGGAAGAGGGGTAGACGTACTGGCCTCGAACGCGCTCTCCTGCGCGATCTCTTCGGCGGAGATGGGAGCGTCGGGCTGAGCCTCCACGGCGCTGTAGCTGCGCTCGGTGCCCGCAATGAGGGCTGGCGCTCTTGGGAAGGCATGGCGAGGAGAGGAGGCGGTGAGGATGCAGGCGTCCAACCCACCTTCGTGCGCCTTTTCAACCACAGACCGCTGGGCGGATACTGGCGGTCCAGGCGTGATAGAGGCGACGGGGTAAAAAAAAAAAAAGTGGCATGGCGCACACTGGCCCTGTGCGGGATAATTCGACTTATGGCATGCGCAGGGGCGGGTCAATATCATTAGGATTTGTGCACGGGCCACAGCTTTCGCGATTGCGGGCTAGGCAGGGGGTGTGCGACTATAAATCCCCCGGGCTTATTTTGCGTTCGGTTGAACCGTTGAGCGGCTGAGCGTACGTACGCGGTACGTCGAACGTTGAACGGATCGACTGAACGTGCCTGCCGAACGTTGAGCCCGTAAGATCGTCAGAGGCTGAGTTTGCGTTTCGCTCTTCCAGCGCCAGAAGTCTTTTTTTTTTCTTCTCCGATCTCAGATCTCGAGCTAGCTCTTCACGCTGTCACACGGCGTCACGCACTATGCGCTTAACGGATTTTGTCCAGCCATCTCTGAAGGGGTCCAGCTATCGCTGGCCGTGGAAGCCATACTGGCAGGCTACACCAGGCTATACCCTGCTATGGCTGGAGGCAAACTTGAGACGTTGGCGCATCCCGTCCTTAGGCACTGATGGGAACACAAGGGAAAAAGAGCTACACCAGAACAGGCGCCCACTTCTTCCTTCTGTTAATGCTCCAAGCCTTCAAGCTTCACCGTCAACGCGATTGCGTGGCAACCGTCACTAGTCACTAGTCGCTGCAGGTCCTCGAGTAGTCGACTAGTCACAGTGACTAGTGACTAGTGCATGGGGTGGATTCTGGATCTTGAATACGGAATCTTGAGTACGGAATGGCGAATATCGAATGGAGATGGGGCTGTTGTTGTGGCTAGAACGAATGAATACCCGTGTGGGTCCCGTCACTGCGTCATCAACCTCACGCGTTATCGATCATCGTCACGCTATCAGGCACCTGCATCAAGCATCGAATCCGAAGTTGTAGCACTCATGTACTCATGCGTCATGCATCAATCGCGTCCCGCGTTCCCCGGTTCGTGAAGGGTTACTAGTTACTAGTTACTAGTTACTTGAGTAGGAAGAAGAGACACGAGCAGGAATCAAGTACTCAAAGAGATGTATATGATCCGTTGGTAAAGGAGAGGAGTTTTATGGCTAGGAATAAGAGTTGTAGGGAGGGGCCTAACGCCCAGGGCTCCCGACGAGACAACTATAAGGAGGAATCGAGGGAACGGACAATCCTGCATTGGAGGAGCGAAGCCACAAGCGTTATCCGTTGAGAAAGGACGACGGAAGACCGGAGGAGTCTTGGGATCAGACGAAAAAGTGAAGGGGTGAGCCAAGAACGCGAGTGTCCGTCTCGATTGTTTTCCAACCTTTTGCCCAGCCGCCAAACTCCACCACACGTAGGAATAGCCCTAGAGCCCCAATGGCCCTAACAGAGCCACTGTCAGCGACGTTGGGCCCGACAACAGAAGGAAACAGCGGGAGTGGCTGCCAGATTGCCTCAAGAGGGCACCGTGACTGTGGTAATGTCCCACGCGATTATGCGCTCTATGAGAGCGAGGTGCGATCCAGGTTTGGAAGCAACCATCACAGAATGTGTTTCGCCATCTAGAAAAAGCACACGGGGAGACCATAGAGACCGAGCGGACATTTGGAAGGCAGTGCTGAGAGCTGAGATATACACG
Organism: Moniliella sp. 'wahieum'; assembly: GCA_003971905.1. Classification (NCBI taxonomy): domain Eukaryota; kingdom Fungi; phylum Basidiomycota; class Moniliellomycetes; order Moniliellales; family Moniliellaceae; genus Moniliella; species Moniliella sp. 'wahieum'. The sequence continues at coordinate 161,767 of RSEE01000109.1, read as the reverse complement.
TCTGACTTGAAGCCATAAATACCGTAAGAGAACTAGCGTTTGCTCGCATGGTCTGTGAGTAGGCTGTCATAGTTTGGCTGATCTCGCTCCCATTTCCAATTTCTTCGTCTCGAGCGTCTCGCTCCTTCCCTGTTCCTTCCACTTCGCACCATGTCCTCTGTTCTTGCTTCTTCCCCACGAACGATTGCTACACCCCTTGGCCTAGTCCGATCCTGGTCTCCCTCGCCTTAGCCCCGACTGTGACATAGGCAATCCCATCCATACTCTCATGGCTAACTTGAGGCTATACTAGCTACTCTCCGCCGCATTCGCTGTTGGCCCACGGAGTGGAAAGACGTGACGAAGCCATGGCTCTCTTCTCTTCGTGACTTACAGACAATCCACCGCCTTTGTTTCATCTCGCCCTGTCTCTCTCTCCCTTTTTATCATCGATCTCATCCCCCAGATCTCAGACCTCACACACTTCGTTGAGGTCTCGTTCATCGATCTTCTGCTCCGACTAACCGCCTAGCGTTTCAATCCTCTCTTTCCGACCAAACCGATGGAAAGTATGGGATTCAGGTTCAGTATCAATCCTAAGGCTCAGCACGAAAGCGGCGGCAATCCCGCCGCGCCCCCCACATGAAGAGACGCATGTCTTGGTCATGTGCGGTGGAAGAACTCGGTAGCATTTTTGTTTGTCAGTATCTGATAGGGCGCGTGCCCCGTGCTCAGTCGTGGGGCCCATATTCGGTCTGTGGGGGAGACTGCTGTTCTTCCATACTTCACCGTGGACATAACATTAGGCCCGATGATCGATGATCGACGAGACCCAGCAAAAGGCGTGTCTGGATGGGAATGACGTAATACACGCGGCTAGGGTTGCGCACGTGCCCCATCCTCCGCAGGTGGTTTTCTTTTCGACGGGGGTGTACTCAAAAATTCACGCGGGGGGAGACGGCTTGAACGCCGTTGGCTGGCGCCCCGATCGACCATCCTCACCTCCCCTCCGTCCTCCCCTCTGCCGAGCGCCGCGCTCCCATCCGCCCGCCATGGGACCCCAGCACGCCCCGCACGAATCCTCCCACGGCAGCCCTGGTCTTCTACTCGGCCGTGCTCGTCACGTCCCTCGTGGTGCTGGAACGAGCCGGCGGGGCGGTGGCCGTGCTGCTGCCTACGCTCGCCGCTCCCGAATCGGTGCCGGCAGCCCTCTTCTCCACCTTCCCTGTTACCTCGGGCCATGCTAGTCGCCCCTCCCCGCGCCCATCCTCCCGCCGCGCCCGTCCCCCATCCCGCCTGGCTGCCTTCCTGATCCACTTGACAGCCGGCTCGGGTCTGGCCTTGGCGCAGCTCGCCTTGGCCTTGGCTGCGCTGGTCGAGGGCGACGCAGGCAACGCGTATGGTGTGATCCTCGGTGGTGTGCTGGCCGACCTGCTCTTTCTCCCTGGACTGGCTCTGGCCTTACCTGCGCCCGCGCCGGCTGCGCTCCCGTTGCTGCCGGGGCAGCGGGCGGGCTGTTGCGCAACCGCCGCCTGTCTCTCCGTCCACCAACCGAGACCCCGTTCTGGCAGACGGGCACCCTGCACAGTGTTCTGGTAGCGTGGGCGTCACGGTCCTCTCAGTTCTGATCATTGCGATTGCTCCCCTTTTCCAGGGGGATGAGGAACCCTCTACCCCAGGCCGAGTCTACTTTCTCTGTGCGGGACTTACTCTTCTGCTCCTTGCCCTCCTTCTGGGAGTGGGCGACTTCTGGCTCGCCAGTCGACGAGCTCCGTTGCCTACCTCTTCGGGGCAGGGCGAGGTCCCTGGCCCCCCATGCCCAGTCTGCCCAGTCAGATGCGGTCTTTGCAACAACAACCGACTCGGAAACCGAGACGGAAACTGATCGGACACCGACTCGGGCTCAGACGCTGTGCCCGGTCGCGTCACCAGACTACCCAGTGTCCACGCTGCCTCCCCGCTGCCTCTGGCCGGATCGGGATCCGCTCCTACGCCCATCCTGCCCGGGCTGCAGGTCGGAGGACCGAGGCATCAGAACGCACGCGCTTGTCAGTCACTGGACCTTGAGCCGACGACGGCGGCCGAGCCGTGCGCTTGCGCTGGCCGCAGCCGGAATCAACCTTCTGGCCGCGGTGGCGCTCTTGGCGCTAGCTGCGTACGGAGCGGACTATGCCGCACGAAGGGCGGCGCACCATGCGCTGCGCCCTACGTCCGCCTTGGCCCATACGCTGCTCCCTGCGGCTCCGGCGGTGGCCCAGGCACTTCGTTTGGCCTTGTCCCGCTCGATGCGCCGCATGGCCCAGCGTCGTCGCTCGCGTTTGGCGCCAATGACGGAGCATGCTCCTCCTGCTCGGACTGGGGGGCACGCTCTTGGTCCTCCCTCCGTCCAAGGCCGGAACGTATCCGCCTTGGCCTGCGGGCACGGGCGCGGTGGATGTGCTGTGTGCAATGGGAACAGTGTTGCTCGCGCTGGGGCTGGTGGCGGTGCGCGCGTACCGCTGGCTGGCGCTGCCGCTGCTGGGATGTTACGTGGCGTATGTCATCAGCGCCCTGGCGCCGTCCCGGGTGTGACATGTGAGATCTGATCGAACTTCAGGTTTCAGGTTTCACGTTGCCTCTTGCTCGTAGTGTGGCTGCGACCGGGGACCGTCCCCCCACTGGTTGGGCTCGCCGACACGGTTCTGTGTTTCTATTGATGGATTGTGGCTTCTGTTCTTGCAGTGCCCTTTCGACGCTTTGTTTGTTTGTCTGCCACGCCGACATGGCACCAAAATAACGCCTGTTTGATCGTACGCTGGGTATGTGGCGGAGCGCGCGCCGTAGTTGCCATAGACACACCTGCCGACCTGAACATTTGAACGCACCGGCAGGGCGTCAAAAAAAAAACCCAAGTCAAGCCGATGCCGCTGCAAGTGAAGCTGTTCCAGCAGCTACACCTCCGCTCTTGCTCAGGCTGGAGGGTCAGTTGACCACCCCCTTCCCGACTCGTCGCCGATAGACCGGAGCGCAAGCGCAAGCGCCAGCACGCGCCCAGCATGCCCACCTCTCGCCTGTGCTCAGCTTCTCCCTCGCACAGCGACCTGCCTCCCATTGGCGCCCACGTGCACGCCACCGACACGCTCACCTCCACCCGGCCACGCTCGTCCTGGCGCACTTTGCCCAGGCGGCACTTGTGCCGCGCCCCTCGCGGCCGGCGCAGGCACTGCACTGGCGCGGTCCGATGGCGTTGCCGCTCGGCCCAGTGCGCGCTCGAGCGCCGACGCGTACTGTGGGTCGGGTGTGATGGGCAGGGACGCGCTCACGTCCACTCGCTTTCCACAAGGCAGGTTCCCCCCCGCGTGGCTGAACCAAGCTCAGCGCCAAGACGCTTACTTGACCTACCTCGATGCACTGGATCTCATCACTACCCCTTCCCCCGCCAGTGCGAGGGATGCGGCGCACGCTCCACCATGCCATTCAACATCACCTCCCCGTCCCCGTTGGCGCTGGCGTGCCTGCTGCTCTGTCTTCCTCTTCGTCGTCATCTTCATCTCCGTCTTCATCTTCATCTTCAACTTCAACTTCGCAGCAGGACTGGTCGGCAGACTGGATTGTGATTGTGGATGACCTCAGTGCGCTGACCTGGGCACTGGCCACCGACACGGGCAGCGAAGACTCGACCTGGCGCACGAGGTCGCCATGTGGGTGGCTTCGCTCGCGCGGATCTGTGAGGAGGTACGTATGTCGGTAGTTTAGTTGAGGCGTGTTGGTGAGGCATGTTGGTTGAGGCGTGTTGTTGGGGAGGCAACCTAGCCAGCTCAGCCAGCAGCTGCATCAACCCATCTCATCCTACTTGCTTGGGCGGCGTCATGCACCTTCCCAGTCCACAGTCCACTAACCCTCCAGTCGGTTACTTTATCTCCCCCTCCCGCTTACTTTCCCCTTCCCTTTGCTCTTGGCCCAGCGCTACGCCGCGCTGATCACGCTCCAACACGTGACGCACACCATGCTCGCCGGGGGGCAGGGCAGCGTGGACAGCACGGACGAAGCGGTACTACGCGCCGTGGTAAGCACCCAAGCAGACGTATGGGTCCAAGTACGTCACTTGGCCTCCGGTCGCGCACCCGACGTATCAGGTGAACTTATCCTCCACCCTCTCCCTCGGGCACTTAGCGCCCACGCCGCCGCCCCAGCCTCGCGCCTAGCCGCGTTCCAGCTCAACCTCGCGTCTGGCGCCCAGCACGGCCTTCTTCCGTCTGCGCGCTGGAGCGGGAGCTTCTGCTGGTGCGGGAGCGGGTGCTGCAGCTGCAGCTGGCTCTGCTTCGGCTGCCTCCTCCGACCCCGCGGGGACGGCAGCGGAAGCCTGGGCCGAGCTGGGCTTGTCGGGTCGGGAGATGGCGGCGCTGCGAGAGGCACTGCGGCTGTCGTGGCCGCCTCGCGCGCCGCGGCGTTTTGGCAGCCCGGCCAGGCAGCTACGTAAACACGCGCAAACGTGCCAACTCGTTCGGTCCATCCCGATCCCCATCCCAGGCGGGCTGAGGACGCCTCGCGGCAGAAAAGGATATGGGTCATGTGGCAGGAGGAAACCGAGAGAAACGGTACGCGAGGCGCTAAGCCAGCAGGTCCCGCTTGTGTGCAGGTAGCGTGGTGCGACGTACACGAGGATCTGCACCAAGCAACCGTGGGGGGGTAGCCACACTTGAAAGAGGTACTGAAAGGCGAGTGGAGGGAGCACGTTTGTCCGGTCTTCTTCGTGCGGCCCCGAGGAGCGAGCGAAAGGGGGTGCAGTGGTGACATGGTTGTGGCGGAGGGTGAAGTGGAAGAATTGCTGTGTGGTTCGAAGTGCAGCGCCTCCTCGTTCTCTTCTCTCTCTTCGGCGTAGCATTGTGCCCGCGCTCTCGTGTTCTCTCTAAACGGATTATATGGCATGTTGATGCTATCCTCTATCTTTTCTCTCCCCTTCTTTCTGGCCAGAAACCCTACCCCAAATCGTTCATAGTCATTCCGTATGGTGTTAGGCCCGCTGGGGAGCACGAGCAGCCACCTGTGCCAAGGCCCCCTCTGCCAGACTCTTAGCCCGTTTCAGACGCGCAGGGGGGACGACGGCCAAGGCAGGTGTCAAGAGGGGGGAGGTGGGGTGCGTGGCGGTGGCAGGTGCCAGGATGCCGTTTAAGGATAAGGCCGAGGTAACAGAGGCCAGGGAGGCGGTGCTGCCCATCCGGCGGTGACGGCGACGGTGGGATGGAAGGCCGTGTTGGTGTTGGTGCGGGGTGATGGGCGGGAGCGGATCAAAGGTCCAGGCGCCAGGCAGGTGGCGGATGAACTGACTCGCATTGGAGGACTGATCACTGATGTGTTGCGCGGCCAAAGTGGGTAGTACAGTCCCCCTCGGCAGTGTGGAAGGACAAGAGCGAGGATGGGCGGGAAGAGAGTGTCCGAGAGACGGTACGGACGGGTGCGATGGGTGCCGCAAGACCAGTACGGACGGTTGGGACAACTTGTTCTTCACGCTTCGGGCAGGTTGGTTGGTTGGGAGGGACGCGGTAGTCACTTTGTTGTTCGGGAGGGATAGAACGCTGGCTCGAGAGCGCCAGTGGGCCTGGCCAAAGCCCGCTTTCGTCCTCCGGCCAGGGAGGGAGAGGAGGCACGACGAGGGGGGGCATATCGAGTGTTTCATCCAACAGATCCGGGGTTGTGTCTGGGGGAGAGCGCAAGAAGGTCAAGTCGATCGCACTCCCCCATAGCAAGGGACATGGAATTGGAGCTTGGGCCAGTCCAGTCTATGGTCACTTCGGGAGTGCAGGCGTCGTCTCTCGCCTCAGGGTAGGGAATCGTGATGCCACCTCTCTGCCCTCTGCCTCAATCCCAGACGAGAGGGATACGTTGGGCCATACAGGCATCTCGGGGATTACGGTGGAAAGAGTAACTCCCCCAGGAGGAACTCGACCTCCCTCGTCGCCTCCCATCCATCTTCTGTTGGCACCAAGTCCTCGTGCGCAAATGAGGCTCCGCCCGTTTCCAAAGTGGCGATGGGCAGGGGAAACGAATCGATGATAGAGCCCGACAGTTCTTGGAGTTCGTCGCCTTCAGTGAAATGAACACGTTCTAGCAACACACTCCCATTGTTGGAGTGCAACCCCAGCACCTCTGCCACCGTTTCATCCGCGCCATCCAAGGGGGATTCCAACGGCGAACCAAGGCCGCAGATTGTGGGCGTTGACGAGTGGTCCCCGACTGCAGTATTAATGCTTGTTCAGTACTGGGTTTCGTGTCGGATGGGGTGCGCGCCGCATACGACTCGAGCGACTCGTATCGATTTGGAAGTCGTAGTGCATATGCGACCCCAGGGTAAGGAGGAAACGTATAGTGGAATCGGAGCGGACGATGCCATCTCATAACGTGGAGCGGATGAGGCAACAGTAGGGGGAGTGAGGTCAAACCGCTTATACTCGAGGAGTATGGCACGCAGTGCCGAGGCCACTTCTGTTGCCGAGGGGCGATGGGAGAGGCTGCGGGTCATGCGACCGATGCTTCTGCCCATCATGCTACCGGGTAAGCATGGCCTGCGTTTCCCGCCCTGCGCAACGGAGGATGGGAGTGGTAGTGGCGTCCAAATTGGCGTGCATGCGGATGCGCACCTCGTCGGGTCAGGTCCCATCTCGGGTTCATGGACAAGATGCCATCTTCTTCTGAGGCCAAGATGCAGGCACCGAGGAAGCTAAGACCACACCGTAGGAGAACATATCGGCCTCTGTCCGATCACCGCTTCCGCCGGTTCATCATCTCGCTTCTCGGCAACTCTGTGTCTGCACCTCTGCTGCTGTTGCGAGGATGGAAGGGGATGGTTGGCCCCAAATCATGGTTGGGCTCCATGTAGGCCATCTTGCTTGCTCCCACTTGGCCTTGCAGCCCTCGCTTCTGGTGCCATATATAGCGTCTGACGAGTACCTTGGACACTATATGTATAAGAGAAGGGATCAGAATTTGTGTGAGGGAAAGACGGCTACTAGCGACACGTACTGTTGATGAGTTGTCAAAGTGGTCGTTTTCAGGGAAGGAGCGAGCGAAGAGAATGCAGTCAGCTTGAGCTTCGCCCTACCCATCGTGGTAGCCGGAAAAGAGACCAGCATGGCCCATGGATCAAGGGCGGCATGCACCAATCCCTGGCCATGCAAGTAGGACAGCCCCAGCGCTGCATCCAGTGCCAAGTGAGCGCGTGTATGCCAGGAAAAAACGCGCGCGCCTCCTCGCCCAGATCCAACGCCAACTGAGTCTGTAGTCAGCTTCACCTATTGGGGCGTTGACATGCATGAAGGATGAGGAGATGCAGGTACACGCACTCGTTCCCAGCAGCTCCCTAGCGAGGGTCCAACGTATTCCAGGACCAATGCCGGCTCAAAGCCGAGCGGGGTAGTGCCCATGAGCTGGACGATGCTTGGGGTGTCGTAGCCGACTGAGGAAGCGGGTTTCTTGCATCAAGGAGTTGCGGTGGGTGCAGATATGCTCAAGCCCTTCGCTGGTCCTGATGGGAAGGGCAGAGGTGCTTGACGGCGACGACTGTGCCGCGATAGCACGCTGCATGCACCTCCTTGCTTTCCGAGCGGAGAAGAAGGATCCAGGCCGGGTGGGCTGTGCCTTCATCAGGGGGGCGTTGAGGGCTGCCAGCACGGTGTGCAGCCTGGGGGAAGAAGAGGCCATACTGGTCGTCGAGGAACGAGCCGCCGGCCCAAGGTGGGGGAGGAGGGTGGGGACCTGTGCCTGAGTAATGGGAGCGAGGTGCTGGAGGGGGATGAAGGAGGCGCGTTCGAGGGCCTTGCGTGCCTCGGCGTGCGGCCTGCAGGGGGCGGGTGCGGTGAAGAAGGAGTCGACGGTGGTGCGCGGGTGCATGGGGGCGGAGCGGGTGGGGGGTGGCGGAGGGCATGGTGGCAGGTGTGTGGGCGGAGGGGGGTGGCGGTGGGCCAGGCACGCAAGCGAGAGTGGGTGGTGCGCGTGGGCCGACGCGCGGTGCCTCGCTTGTACCACACCGCGCTTTCCTGGGGGAGTAGAGAGGAGGGAGGCGGGTGCTGTGAGAGCGGGGATATGGGCGGGCGGGGGAAGAGAGGAGATGCATGCATTGGTGTGTTGGGCTCAGCGCATGGCGTGGCGCAAGCGTAGCGCGTAGCAGCCACCACGCCTGCCGCCGCTGCTGTGCGCACGCTGTGCCCCAGCCTGCGTGCGGTGGAGACGCCGGTGGGGGTGGGCAGGGGAGATGATGTTGTACACAAGCACTGTCCGGCCGTGTCGCAGCCCCATCACATCACCCCTGGTTGAAATTGCAGCGGTGGCGCTGACATGTGACAGCCAGCTGAGGTAAGCGCGGGCGGCAGAGAATGCCGCCGGGAGCGCGTGTGGGAATGGCTACTGGTGGCGCCACTCTTGGGTCTGGGGCTCAGATCTCAGTCACATGTCACAGGCACTGGCCCGGCACACGCCCCCACCGCTCGGTCCGACTGTCCAACTCAGCTCCTCGGATGCTCCTTTTGTAATACGCACCCTGCTATCCTATCCTATCCTATCCTACCACCACCACGCGGCCTCTCCACCATGAGTGTCCCCTTCCCCGCCACGGCAGATGCGCTCCCCCCACCTGCTGCCCCCTCGGCACGCCGCCGCCTCAGCAGCCTCTTCCGCCCGCGCCTGCGCCCCCCGACGAGCCCAGCAGTGCACCCCGCACCAAGCACCGCCCCCCGCTGGTCGGGCGGAACCGACTTGGCCATGATCTTTGCCCCCAGCCAGCCGACCGCACCTGCCCCCTCCTCCCCACCCTCCCACGCCCGCCGACCACGACCGAGCCCATGCCGCGCCTCTCCCCCTCGGCCGTGCCAGTTGAACACCCATCGCCTCCGCTGGAGCACCCCCTTTGTCCCACAAATCCTCCGCCAAGAGCATCCGATCCTTCTTTCATCATCACCCTCGCCGCCCCCTCTGCCTCGTCCGGAGTGATGCGCTCCGTCTCCCACCTGTTCCATGCCAAACGAGCCTCGACCAGTAGCCAGCGAAGCCCCAACCCACCTCCCCCCGTTCCCCCCTTGCCGCCAGAGTTTGCCCATGACCATGCAGCCCACACGTTCCCCAGTACCCACCCAAAGGGCGCGCGACCGTCGTATGCAACCTCGGAGGAGGCTCCGCGTCAAGATACGTTGACCTCTTCGCTTCCCCCGCCCCTTGCACGTGAGCCGGTGCAAGGTGAGGCTCCGAGCCTTGATCCTCCTGCTCCCGAGCCGGCCCTTCCATCCTTTGCAGATACCGAACAGCCTTCCGACCGTCCCAATCCCCACGACTCGGCGGTCGAACCTATTACGGCTGAGATTCCCACGCCTACCCAACCTATCCCTCCCATCCCTCCCTCTGTTCCCAGTCATGAGGACGCAGAGTTGGAGGCTCCATCAGGCACCACGGTCGATCCCATTCCAGATGTGGAGCGTCCGCCCGAATCTACACGGTGCGTCTCGGAGGTACCCGTGGCTCCGACGGCCGGGCCCACCGTATCCACGCCGCAAACGTCGATTGTGCATGGGTCGGAGGACGAGGAAGACGAAAGTTCGTCAGAGGGATCTGGTGGCTCGGAGGAGGGGCTGGACGAAGAGTTGCGCGCCAAGGTGTTCCGGGGCAAAGCCAAGGTGTTCGAAGCGACCCAAGTGGTGGGAATGGACCATGGTGCCCCCGGTGCTCGAACGGTCGAAGTCGGTTCTTCCTTCTCTGGTTCGCACTGAGCTCGCCGCTCGGTTCAGAGATACCTGGTCACCGCCCCCGCGCACCCAGTGCCCGTGTCCGCATCCGAGTCCACCCCGACGTGCTGCGCAAGAGCGTTGGCCGGTGGCTTTCAACCCGCGCACATCCCCCTTTCTTTCCCACACCTCACACCTCGCCCCTGTCTAGTCCCGTCCACGTCAGCCACCAACCCCGTGAGGACAGCGGCCAGCCCCGACCCGGTGCTATCTGCTACTGCCTCCTTCTTAGCCCAGAGCCCACCTTTGCGCGCACACATTGATCCGAGCCAAGTGATCCAACCCCCGCCCCGGGTGCGCAATGTCGATTTCCCCGGCCCGCCCAAGAGCCGGAGCGCGCTGGGGCTCGGTACGCGCAGCCCTTTCGACAGCGAGCCGGCAGCATGTGGACCGGCAGCCGATGCGCACCTCCCTGTACGGTGTGGGCGGGGCAGGCTTAGGCTTAAGTTTGGCCTCTACCTCGGCGCAGCGGGGCGTGAAAAAGTCCGTTTCCGTCGCGCTCTTCCCGCGCCCTCTGCTGTCCCACGAGGCAGAGGTAGAGGCGGAGCGTCCCCCCCAGCTGCGGCCAGAGCGCGACGCAGCCTGGTCCCCCATCTTGCGCGCGCGCGTCACGCAAGAGGAACTACGTCAGGCGGATGCGGACGTTTCCGAACTGAGCGCTTCCTTGCCCCCTTCGGTGCTGGCTCGCACGCGGCGCAAGCCCGTGCCCACTGGCCTCGTGGTCGAGGGCAACGAGGAGCCAGAGCTAGGTCAGGAGGCCGTGTCGGACGTGCTGCATACACCTACTGGGTCGCCAGCCAAGGTGGTGTGAGGCTCCAGCCTGCCGGGCAACGGGCAGCGGGCAACGTTTGGGCCAGTGGGCGCACTGCGCTGGGACGCGGATGGCGGATCGTGTGTGTACTGCTGATCTATGCCCTGCTGGTGCAGATGGCATGGCTTGCGCTTCGCTCAGCCCCGCCTCGCCCTCCAACACAGGTTGTCGGACCGCATGGTCTTTTCCCTTGCTCCACAGGGGCATCCCGAAGCTGGATTCTATTGGATACCACTTGCTTTTGTTCTCCCATGTTGACTGAGTTGACGATGCACATGTGCCGACGGACGCCATGGATGATGACACGACATTTGGGCTAATGGTGACAGCGGTGGGTAGAGTATAGGTGCGGAAGGCCAGCAGCAGCCAGCGGCGGCTCGGGAATCAGATTCGGTGCTTGAGTGCTGAGTTGGAGTCCTGACGCGTCACGTGACGCAACAGAGCGCTGGACCCCGACGCAGCGGGTGCTTACGCGAGCAACAGGCAGTGGACAGTCAGCGGTGCGTCATGTCAGACGCCTGTCAGGCTGAGGAATCATTAGAAGACGGCGTGGGCCACTTTGTTCTATTTGCGCTGCCGCCGTTCTTTTTGGCAGAGTAAGTCGGCTGGACGACGGCCATGGCATTGCGTTTGCTTCACCCGCGCCCCTGCGCCTCCATCGCCTCCATCGCGCCTCTCCGCACGCTCCACACGTCCGCCCGCCGCTGCGACGCCTCCTCCCTCTCCCGCATTGCCGCCGAGGACGCTGACGCTGCCGCTGCCGCTGCCCTCTCTCCTTCTGCCTCTTCGTCCCGCAAGACTAAGGCCCCTGTTGCTCCTCGAGCCGCCGCTACTCCTGCCACCACCGCCACTTCCTCGTCATCCCATCCTCCCCCTCCCCCTCCTCCTCCTCCTCTTCGTTGCGCCGGCGAAAAGCTGCTCCTGCCTAGAGTTGCGCCCTGCTGTTGCCCCTGATGACCCTCCCGCTCGGTCTTCCCCCCACTTTCTTCTTCTTCTCTTCCACTTCCTCTTCCACTTCCTCTTCCTCGCCCGGCCCGAGCCAGGCCGTTGCTGTGCCTACCAGCCCAGCCGGCCCTGTCGAGACGCAGCCAGCGTCTTCCCATGCCCTAGACCCCGACTGGCTCACCTCCGACTTTTCCGGCCTGTCCCAACAACCCTTTTCGCGCGAGATTGCCGAGGTGCTCATGACGCCCGTCAATCCCCAAGACATTGAGATCACACCTGGTATGTGAATTTGTCCATTCCCTGCCATTCCCTGCTATGTTCCATCCCTAGCCCTCCCATCCACGTGCTCCCGGCCAACTAACTCCTCACTCCCCCTCTCCAGACGGACTACTCTACCTGCCTGAGATCAAGTATCGACGTATCCTCAACCGAGCCTTCGGACCTGGGGGCTGGGGCCTCGCTCCGCGGGGCAGAGCGTCGTGTCGGCGCGCGTGGTGAGTCGGGAATGGGCACTGCTCTGTCTCGGTCGACTGGTATCGATCGCACGTGGTGAGCAGCACTACTTTGATCCTAATGGTATCCCCACCGCCGCGGAGGGGGCCAAGTCCAATGCGCTCATGCGCTGCTGTAAGGATTTGGGCATCGCATCTGAACTGTGGGACCCGCGCTTTGTCCGCTCCTTCAAGTCCATCAACGCTCTCCACGTCTGGACCGAGGGACGCGACGGTAAGAAAAAGTTGCTCTGGCGCCTCAAGGATTCTCCCAAGTTCTCCCACCCCTGGCGGGAAATTTAGTGCTGGTCCAGACTTTCGTTTCCTCCCCCTCATACCACTCCCCGTGCCCCATGCACCATGCACCATGCACCATGCACCATTCATAGCTCCCCGCTCACATGCCAACACCACCTGGCCTCACCTGCTCAGGCCTCGGCCTCGTCCCCGGTCTTACGCGTGCTTGTCTCTTTTTCCCAAAATGAAATCCCACTCTGCTCTTATCGATTATCTCTTTTCGGGAGCGATTCCGATCACATACAATGCATGGGCTAGGCCAGGCTGCGGCCTGCTAGGCTTTGTAATCGATAATCCTTGACGCTCAGGCTCAGGCCCTCAGACTCAGGCCCTCAGGCTCCTTTTATGCCCGTCGGAATAATTTGGCTTCTGGGGCTTGGCGGAGTGTAAGAGGGGATTGCTTCGGATGCCGACAGGTATTCATTCAGGCTGCATGGAATGGCGCCTTATATACCAGAGGAGAAGGAGAAGCTATCACACGGTAGACCACGCGTGATGAGGGGAAAGAGACACAAAGGGGACAAGGAAGATCTAGAACAAGGATCATACCCACATCCTGTGGGAATGTGTGTGTGATCCGTCACGGAGCCAAGGCACAGTGGCGCTTGAAACTACTCCAGACTGAGTGACTAGTGACTAGTGGCTAGTGGCTAGTGGGGCACCTGAGGTGGAGATGTGACCTCAGGCCTCAGGCTCAGTGCTCAGTGTAAGAAAAAGAGCATGCGTCCATCCAAGTCAACTAGCCAAAACTAGTAACTAGTAAACCCGAAAGTGTGCAACTGGAAGTGCTTGAAGCTCGAAAAGCTGGAACTATTGTTTCAGTCTTGCCGCCGCTGCCGCGCTATCGTCTATCGGGCGCCAAGCGCCTGAACTGAGCGCCCTGGCCTGAGGCCTGACGCCTGACGCCCTGACGCCTGACGCCTTGAGACCCGATGCTTGAAGAGCTTGAAGCCAGCCTGAAGTCCACGGCCCCCGAGGCCTGAAGGGCCTGAGGTCTGAGGGACTTGAGGCGCAGCTGCGGGGAAGGACGAGAATCGTTTTATTCAGGGCAGCCGTGCCAAAAGGATGTGTGTGATCTGCCTTTCACCGATCATCTCGATCATCCATCCTCAATCTCCTCTTCTTGTCCGTCTTTCCACCGCCCCCTTGGCTTTCTCCCTTCCACCCCCTCGCTATCTAGCGCCCTCTGTACTGATCCCATCGATGTCCAAGCAAGGATCGTTCGACAAGGTGCCCATTGTCGATGTGTCGGGCCTGCAGTCGCCCAACCTAGCCGACCGCGAGGCGGTGGCTGCCCAGCTGGCCGACGTGGCGAGCAACGTTGGTTTTCTCTATGCGACGGGACACGGTGTGTCGGAGGAAGCGATTCAAGGGATCCAAGAGGCTGCCAAGGAATTCTTTGCGCTTCCCGAGTCGGAGCGAATGGAGGTGTACATTGGTGCCAACCCGGGCTCCCGGATCGCGCACAAGGGCTACGTGCCCGAGGGGGAGGAAGTGTTTGGGGATGTGACGAGCACCAAACCGGCTGACCACAAGTCAGCGTTTGATTTTGGAATGGAGTTCCCAGGTTGGGAAACCCATCCTCTCATCCAGGCGGGTACACCGATGCTCGGGTTCAACCAGTGGCCCAAACAGCTCGGCGAGGCGTGGCGGGCCAAGTGCCAGCGTACTATGACGAGTGCTTTGCCTTTGGCATGCGCCTCTGGCGCGGATTCGCGCTGGCTTTGGGGTTGGATGAAACGGCGCTGGACAAGATGGTTTCTTACCCGCCTACGAGTATGCGCATGATCCACTACCCCTTCACGCCGGAAGATCCGGCGACCAGGGACGCCCTGGTATTGGCGCTCACACGTACGTCTCCCCCACCACCCACCCAGTGCCTTTTGGTTGGCTGGCAAGGAAACTGTGCTGACCGTGTTTGTGCAGAGACTATGAGTACTTTACCATGCTCCTCCCCACCGCGCCTGGACTGGAAGTACTCAATGGGGAGGGGAAGTGGGTGGACGTGCCGCCGATCAAGGGGGCGTATGTGGTCAACATTTCGGACTCGCTCGAGATCCTGAGTGCGGGCAAGATGGTCGCTACTACCCACCGTGTCCGGCCTGTGCAGCAAGAACGGTTCAGTTTCCCCATGTTTTTTGCCGTGGACTCGAACCAGCTCGTCAAACCCATTCCCCAGCTCGTGCCGGCGGGACAAGAGACCGACGAGAAGAAGAAGCCGGTAGTGCTGGGCGACCATATCTGGAGCATGGTCGCCAAGAGCCATCGGTACGCCCTCAAGGGCATCGAGACGGGCGAGATTGTTTTGCCTGAGGATGCGCATCGGACGGGGCTGTTTGGAAGGCAAGAGGCCTCGACGGCTTGAATTGGTAAGAAAGAAGCGGGGGAGTGGAGAAGGGGGGAATGCCTTGCCCCTCTCGTTGGTTTGCCTGTCCATTACACATTTTGCCTCGTGATTGTGATGCCTGGAGGGGGACATATCGACTTCTCGGCTTCGGACTGGCTAATAGGGGAGCTGAATCGGGGGGTTGACAATTGGAGGTAGACCCTTCAGTTGTGCTGTGCGAGCCAAGACGAGAGAGAGGGCCGGCGCTAGAGAGCTGTTCTGAGGGGGGCTGCTTATGGGCGCTTTTGTAAGGGCTCCTCTTAGATGGATGCCCTGTCAAATATGTATCTGTGAGCTGTGCTGCCAACACGGCAGGCATCGCGCATCCGGCGCGTGTTTTAACTGGCTCACATCGCAGCCGCGTATTTCACTGGCTCTCGATCTTATGCCCCAACCAGACAACGCCCTTTGTGCTCCGTATTTGCAGCTTCAATGGCAACACGTTTTTCTGACTGATAACAACGGACGACAGTGATGGCCGTGAGGCAGGGAAGTCTGCCTGGGTCTTGTGGTATTCAACAGCACACTCGAAGCTCGATACTAAGTACGTGCATCTGTAGTTGGCAGGACTACTTTAATATCGGCACGCCCTCAGTTGGAGACTCAGTTGGGATGGATGGGCTGCAGCGAGTAGCTCCCCCGGACATGAGTATAACTGAGTGCCCAAAGCCCGAGGGTTTTAGCAAAGAGTCCGAGGTGATCCGAGAGGTGAGAATGCCAGACGCGCCCACACACGCACCCAATGCGGTCGGATGGTATTGTCGCCGAGAGTCGATCATTGAGATGATTGCAACGCCGTTTTCTTCCTATCAACTGTCTCGATCAGTAGTACTCAGTTCGCGTGCCAGCCCTCTGCCCGTCGACGCAGCTGTTTGCTACCGCTTTGCTTTGCGCGTCTTGTCCCGGAATAAGCAGCGGAAGAGACGGGATGCACCCCCACTTTTTGGTCCGCTTGACCCGGCGGCCGAGAGGTTGAGCGAGACGGAGCCTGAGTGGTTCTGTGACGCGCACACGAAGTGGACAGCGCTGATCGGGTCCCGGTTGATGCCGATGGAAGCGACGATGCCGGGGGGCGGGGCGCTTACGCGTCGCAGTCGCCGTCGCCCCAGCTGGTCCGTGCCCCAGCCATGGGGTGGTCTGTGCGTGGTGAGTATTAGTGGAGGCAAAGCTCCCGATGAACATTGAATATGAATGGCAGGGGATATGGATGGATCGCCGCGGAAACCAGAGGCGGGACGGCGCAGGCGAGCTGGCAGGCACACTGGCGTGTGCGCCCGTTGCGTGCGCTTTCCTCCGGCCAACTCCGATGGATGCCCGGCCGGGCATGTCCGGAGGCTCGGACACCCAGTCACACCGCACACACACTGCCCCTGCGCCTGGGTCTGGGATGGGGTGCCGCCCCCGCACCTGGCCAGTGGCGCGTCGGCCACCCGGCTGGCCCCGCTCCTGCATGCTGGTGCTGCGGTCGCCGTTCGCTCCCGTGCTCAGCGCCTTGCTGACAGCCACATTTTAATGAGGTGTTGTTTAACGAACACGCATCCATCATCCATCCATCCATCCAGCCATCCATCCATCCGACCCCATCCCACTCCATCCCACTCCATCCTACCCCATCCCACTCCACTCCACTTCCCCCGCCCCTGCACACCTTCTCCCCCCTCGTCCCCCTCCATCACGCACCTCCACTGGGCGTCGTTTTACGTCGCCAGTATCATCGGGATCGTCATTGGCATTGCCCCTGCTCCGCACACCGGGTGGCGCTCTCCTCCGCTCTCACACGCGTCCCCCCTAGCCTCGAGCCATGCCTCTTCCCTCCAAGTTTGCCATCCACCTTGCCCGTTCGTCGCCGCCGCAGGCGTCAATGCCGCTCCAATGCGGCCAACGGCGTCACCACCGCCACCGTCGCCACTGTCGGTGGCGTTGTAGTAGGCGCATCGACCGCAGCTGCTGGTGCCCCCCCGCCCCTTGGCACTTCGAGTGGCGCGTCCGCCGGCGCAGGATCTGGCGGCAGCACGAGCGGTGCGTGGCACGCGAGTTCCAAGTAAGTCTATTCCCCCCGCCTTCCCTCCCCCCTTTCCCTTTTTGCTCACCTTCATCCTTGTCACCAGCATCTCCTCTACCAAAGCCCGACTGTGCAGAACCTGCCCTCGAACGCGTTCTTCGAGACGGACGACTCGGAGCAGGACCACCACTGTCTCCCTTCGCGTCTTGTTTCCGCCCAGCCGCGCGTCCCCGGCCACCCCCGCGGCAGCCTGCAACATGCACCTGGGACGCGCATTCTGCTCCACCCTTCCAATGCACAGGTCCAGGAACGCCTCAACCGTCTCTTCTCCAACCTGCACAGTGCTGGGCCACGGCTCATTGAATCATCGCCTCAAGACCGGAAGGTGGTTACCCGTCGGGCTCGCGCTTCCGCCGCCAAGTCCAATCGTCTCACTCGCCGTCCGTTCGCAGTGGAGCAATTGCTCTATGCGGCGGCCCGCGAGCCACCGGCATCGATCCGTCGTCGTGCCAGCCGTACTCGGTCGTCTAGCGTGGGCACCCGATGCATCATGCTACGGTGGATTCGGCAGATACGCCGCTTAGACCTGGTCAGACGCCCTACACCCACGCACGGGACCAACGGGCCAACGCTACGCTCCGTCAGCTCGATGTGGGAGGAGGCCCTTGCGTTGGTTCAGCGCATTTCCCTGACACTTGGGAGCAGGCCTGCCAACCGTTCTGGTGGGCACAGATAAAGATGCCACCCAAGGAGGCTTCGACCAGGACCACGCTCACGTCCTTGCGCGGCTTGTTTCCAAACCTGGGGTCGCCTCGGAATTGGAACCTCACATTGCCGAGGTTCTTTCCAACCCCACGAGTAATAGTGACTTTGGACTCGCACTGCTCCATATCATCAATGCCGACCCAGCCCTCCAGCCTATCAGCCCCAGGGCTATACATGTCTCCTGGAGACCGCAGCCCGCCGTGGTGACGCTCGTCTGGGACTGGAGCTGCTTGCCTTGATGCAGGAAAACGAGTCGCTGCCTGAAACCTACCTTGATCCCAGGACTTTGGTGCTTGTCCTTCGCTCCCTGGTGGGTGATAAGTTACTCCATCCCTCGGAGCTCAACATTGATCCCCACCAACCGTTATCGCAACATATCAGGACCCCCCTCAACGCGGACGAGGCGTGGAAATTGAAAGCACTAAAGGTGGTGCAGGCAATGTTGATGCAGCATTACCGAATTGGTCCTTGATGGATTCTTCGAAGGTGGCAGAGCGGTCGGACCAGCCGTTTGTCGACACATCTGATGGCTTCTTCCGTACCTCGATGGATGGCCACCCTCTGCTTCTCGCGTGGAACAACCTGATTCATGCTCACTTCCTCCTGGGTGACGCACAGGCGCGATTGCGCTCTTCAAGCGCATGCTGGACCAGCACATTGCCAACCCCTATCCCACGGTCGCCCTCCACACTCCTCCACCCACGCGGGACACGGTGAGCATCATGCTCGTTGGTCTGACTGCTACCCAGGGTACTGCGACAGCGACAGAGTGGTGCAGCATGCTGTTTGGTTTCGAGGAGAGTGTGGCGTTGCCGTCGTTTGAAGGTATGGCTTGCTTGGCTCATCAGTACGCAGCCGCTGCCGTGGGTGAGACGGAGCCGAGTTTGTGGGAGGATGGCAAGAGGACAGGGTCCTACACCCGTCTGCTGAAAGCCATTGGGAAGACATGCACGGACACGATCAGCAGATTCCCTTGGATCTGCTCGCGAAGCTCATCTCACCCACCGTGGTGGCCAAGATGGATGAAGGCAGACAGAGGCTCTTTTGGCCTTGGTGGGATCGGCGTTTGCCGTCGGGGTGCCTATCGGCTCCTCTTCCCCGCTGGACCAGAGCAGCCAGCTTGGCACAAGCCTCCTCTTCTTGGCGGACAAGTGCATGATGTATGGCCGAGCTGCGGACGCAGTCTCTCTCTTGACCCATGTCCTGCGGTCCACTCAAATTTCATCCGAGGCCGACCTCTTTGGCTCCCCCAACAAAGATCACACTGTGTCCGCCAGGCATCGGCACTACCTGGCGGCCGTAGCCAAGCGCATCCTCCATCTCCTCCGTCCGGCTCGGCACATCCCAGCCAACGAAGCCAGTCGTGCCGCCGCGGCGCTGCTTACCACGGTCTTGACTACCTTCACCCCGATTCTGGCGGCGTACCCGTCGCTTCTGGATGGTATGGCGGACAAGAAGACAGAATTTCACGAGCCCAGTCCTGGGCCACCAGACTCGCCTCGCTCTACCGTCAAATCAAGCCTGAAGATCGCGATCCCATTCTCCCCCTTCTGTCGGCGGAGGAGTGGACAACGCTCATCCGTGCCTTTGCCTACGAGGAGCACCATCTTGACGCCGATCTGACCCGCTTGATCTCCTCGGGCCTAGGATGCTTGCAGAGGACTATGCGCGCATGGTGCCCCAGATGCGCGAACGGACACGCCAGACAAGTGGCAACGACGGGCCCGACCGCAGTCACTTCGCGCTCAGCTTATTTGCCCAGATATCGACGAGGCTTGCAAGATACTTTTGGCACGCTATCCTGAGACCGAGGTGATTCCCCTGCTTGAAAAGATCAACCCGTCCTATTTGCGCTTCGTGTCCAGCAGGCCAAGGGAACCCACTGCGGATGAGGCGATCACTCTCCCTGGCCCGTCAGTGGAGACAGAAGCGCCACAGCTCTCTGCACGGGCACTCAAGGCATTGGGCCCTGTGCAGCCTTCAGAGCGCGTTTCGAGCGACTCAAGTCTGGGCTTTTCCGCTGTTACGACGCTGAGTGAGGACCTGGGGGCCGAGGCACACGAAACACTCACCGCGGGTGCGTTCAAAGTGACAACAAGGGACGCGCGGCTAGAGCGGAGTGGTCGCTGCTGCTGGAGCATGCGCGGCGAGGCATCTACCCCCGCCGCTCTCGTTGGCAGCATTGATCAATGTGGCCGGGCTGCGGAGAGATATGGAGCATGTGCGTCGCTCTACCTCCTTGGTTCGCATGTGGTCCGAAGTTTGGCTGGTACCAGTGGGAGAAGACGGCGTGGGTGGCGTTGGAGAATGCAATGATCTGCGCTGCGGCGCATGTGGGCCAGTGTCGCCTGGCCAACTCGCACCGTCATCTGCTGGTCCAGGCCGGACAGGTGCCTTCGGCCGATGCGTATGGATCGTTAATTGCGGCGAGCAAGGTGACGACGGACGAGGTGGTGGTATCCAAAGAGTTGTTTGACGAAGCGCTCCGGTTGGGGGTCCAGCCTAACCTCTATCTCTTCAATACGATCATTTCCACGTTTAGCCGTGCTCGTCGGGCCGAGACGGCGCTTGGGTACTACAAGATGATGCAAACGCACAACATCCACCTTCCTCCATCACCTACGGCGCGCTGATCAATGCCTTTGTCCGCCGAGGCGAGATTCAGCAGGCCCTGATCTTCTTCCAGCGGATGGAGCAGGCGAAAGATTTCCGTCCTTCACCTGCGCCGTACAACACGCTGCTGGGGTACTTTGTTCGCCAGGGCGACCGAGCCTCGGTGCTGGAGTACATTGGCAAGATGCACGCGCACAGACTTACCTTCTCGGGATACACATGGAAACTTCTTCTCGACACTACGGACTGATTGAGCCGGTACAGGAGGCGAAGCTGATGGCGACCTTCCAGGAGATTTGCGAGGCCAAGGCGGTCGAGGGCACCCACCTCGCCACTCTCATCACCTCCTACGGTATCAAAGGAAAACCTAACCAAAGCGCAAGAGATTTATCATTCCATCACCCCGCTCACAGGGCGCCGCGGTGCACCGCCGCTCCGGACGCAGTGTGCCACCAAGCGATGATGGAAGTGTATGTTCATCACAACCGGACGGACATGCTGGTGGACCTGATTCACCGTTGCCACGGACGGCGTGCGCTTCACAGCCTACCATGCCAATGTGGCCATCCGCGCGTACGGTGCCAATGGCGAAGCGGGGCTAACTGAGGCCCGGCGGGTGTTTGCGTCGATGCGCGATCCGCCTATGGGCGTCGCAGCGATCGGGAACCATGCCAGCCGGTCCGACGGACATGGGAACAAGAAGGACGCGCTCAAGTTGCCTTCGTACTATGCGCAGCTGATGCCGGGCCAAAGGGAGTTGGACGCATTGGCCGCCACGACCTCGGACGTGGTCTCCACCTGCCCCGGCACCTCCTCGACGCGCCCCTCGCCCCACAACCCTTGGCACCACACCTTCCGTGAACCTTCGACGTACATTGCCATGATCCAAACTGAGCTTTCTGCCGCCCACGTCGAACCTGCCCAGTGGCTCCTGCAGTGCATGCACCATCGTGCCTTCCCAGCCCCCATCCTCGCCCAGGTGCACGCGCTCTTGCACGACTATGAGAAGGTGGGACCAGCAGCCGTTGAGGCCCACCCGTTGCTCCTCTCTGCCATGCCCATGCACCCCGCTTCTCTACCCCGCTCCACCCCCTCCCTGCCCCGCCGAACAAGCAGGACAGCGTCGTCGTCTGCGTCGCACTAGGCGCCTATAGGTCTTCCCCACTCTGTTCTGTTACTGGCTCAGTCTCATCTGTCGTTCGTCGGTCATCTTTCGACCAGCTGACTACTACACATGACTTGTTTTCCCCGTTCGTTACCCCCCTTTTTGTCTATGGTTCCATCTTCTGTTTTGCCTTGTACACTCTCCCACTTTTGGGCCGCATCTTTCCCTGCGCCCAAGGCCAGCTGTAGCGTTCGTACCGGTACTCGCGCACCCAGGCAAAATGCATCCCCATGCATCCGAATCCTCCTTGTCGCGTGTCAGATCCAGATCTTTCGCCCCCAAGTGGAGTCAGTAGTGTGTGTAGTATTAGTAGTCACTATAAATTCCTGCATCCTGGCTGTGTGTTGATTAATGATGGGATTCGCGATCAACGTGGTCGGTGTTGGTGGCCACCTAGGCGCTGGGCAGTACTCAGTACCAATGGCCTCATCTTCATGCCGCCGCCGCTTCAGCTTCATCCTTCCTCATCCAAAGCCATCGTTTTGCTGTACGCCAGCATATGGGAGTTAGCATACCAAAGGCAGGTTCCTTGCAAGCGGAACCACGCCCCTCCCCCCACAACAGCCACCGCTCTCGCCCTACACGTTCACACCCCGTCTGCCCCACTCTCTACGCCGCCTGCATCCTCATCACCTGGCCATCGCCGCCGTTCTCCAGAGCTGATGGGATGTCAGCTGTCAGCGTTATGCGCAGCAAGCTTCCCACCGTCGCCGTTTCCTCCCCTGTTGGACTTGATGACGGATGACGCGTGACGTCGATGACGGATGACTAGTGACTCGATGACGGATGATCGATGACGGATGACGGATGACGCGTGACGTGTTACATGTTGACGTAACGCGTAACATGTGACGGGGAATGGCCAAGACGGCGCGAGTGACGCAGAACGAAGTGGGAGCTCGAATCGACAATAAGGGAAGTGGTGTTGGCGTGGGGTGTGTGCATGTGTGGGGAGGTTAGAGGCAATCAACAAGGGCGGATTGGAAGCAAGCGATGGTAGTAGTGTTGGTGCCGAAGGATTATCGATTATCGATTACGGATTATCGATTATCGATTACGGATGATGGATGAATTCTCTGGAAGCGGTGGCGGCGCGCAGCTCACACCGCCTTTGATCGGTTCCCCTCATGTGGTCGGGTATGTGGTTTTGCTGTTCTGCCAGCACTTCTAACTCCTTGTTCATGGTGGTGGTCATGGGCCGGTCATGGCGGGTGTGCCTCTAAAGTTGGTGACGACGGCAATGCCGCGGATGCGGGTGGGGTGGGTTGGTGTTTGATGATGCATGATGGGTTCGTACATGCGGGACATCACATCGCAGCAGGCCAATCTACTACCAGGGTCTCTGGTGCCCCCCGCACACAGCGCCCGCTCTATTAGCAGCCGAGTGCGATCGCACGCGGCCTAGCCAGCCAGCGTATAAGATGGCCCCAATTGCCTTGCAAGGCGAGGGGCACACACTCCAGCTCCAGACCATTGTTTGACTCGTCTTCGACCTCCCACCCACTTGTCCACAACACACATTCCACCACAGTCATGTCTGCTCCTCAATCGGTCCGCTTCCCTTCGTTCGCCCAAACGGTGGCAGGGAGCTCCATGCCCCAACTTCTGGCGCACCGGACCGCTCTGGTGCTGCTGTGGTCGTTTCTCACCCTATGACCGGGTCAAGGTACGTCTCCCTCGTCCCGATACCTTCTTAAAATCGAATCATTTGGTAGGTTGTCTCTGACCTCTGTCGTTTTGTTCGTCTGCAGGAGCAAACGGCTACCACGTACGCCAAGGCCCTTGCCGAGGCTGGGTTTTACGCCTTGACTTTTGATGCCGCCTATCAAGGTGAGAGCACCGGAGAGCCTCGTGGCTTGGAGAATCCGACGCAACGTGCTGAAGATGTCAAGGCCGCAGTGACCTTCCTGGCCACACTCAAGGCCACAGGCAAAGCGCCTGTCGACGCTGAAAAGATTGGTGTGGTAGGCATTTGTGCCTCAGGTGGATACACCTCGTTTGCCGCGCAGTCAGACGTGCGGATCAAGGCGTTGGCCACGGTGAGTGCGGCAGATGTGGGCCGTATGGTTCGCAACGGGGGCGTGTGTTGCCGCAGAATGACAAGGAGCTTCCTGCTGCGATCGATGGCGCCCGGCAGGGCGCCGCCCAATTCCGCAACGCCACCGGCCTTGCTCTGGCTGAGGGGAAATCTCTTCCCGACGCCCCAGCCATGCTCGTCACCGACCCGGCCAAGCTGCCCGCTGATGCGGACTCGTTCAGCAAGGGTGCAGCGGACTACTATGGCACAGCACGAGGAAACCACCCTCGCTCCGACCAAAAGGTACCCCCCGTTTCGTACGACCTCATGGTTAACTACGACAGTTTCGCCTTCCAGCATCTCATCTCGCCGCGTCCGCTGCTTATGATTGCTGGATCGGAGGCGGAAACGCTACACCACTCGGAAGAGGCCGTTGGCAAAGCCCAGGAGCCCAAGGAGTTGTTTATTGTCAAGGGCAAGAACCACTTTGATCTGTACGACGACCTGTCGGTGACGGGGCCAAAGTTGGCTGCGTACTTTGGCAAGTACCTGGCGTAGAGAACCTGCGCTTCTCCTGCAAAATGACCCAAGGGCGTTTCGACTGCTAGACCTCCCGGGTTGATTCTGTTCGACGCAATACGATGCGGTCACTGTATTGGCCCCCTCACACACATGTGATGTAGCATACTGTGGCACCACCCTATAGAAACTGGGAGAGATATTGGCTTTCTAGATTCACAATGTACATCTGGCAATGGGTGAGGAGGGGTGACAATGGGGCATTGGCCTGGGCCACAGTTAAACGTGTGCACCCAGAGAAATGGAGTTACTCGATATGGTGGAAAAGTTCCCACACGCAGTCGGGAAGGAAAACGGGGAGGAGTCAAGCACGAAAAGTGCCGAAATGCACAAGTTCCCTGCCCTCTGCAAACGCTCTCGCATACACGTTCACCGGCATCTGCCCCTACGCCGCCTGTACCCTCATCACCTGCCCATCGCTGCCGCCTGCAGAGCTCGGTTGACGCAGCAGGCTGTCCAGCGCCGCCGCCTCTTCGCTCTGCTGGGCCGTACACCCCCCAACAGCATGCTCCTCCTCCTTTTTCTCCTCCGCCACCGCATCGGGCGCCCCAGTGGTGGTGTTGTAGGTTGCATCTGGCCTTGTCACGTTCCACTGCACGGTCCGGTTGCCCTCGTAGAAGGTCGGGTAGGCCAGGCCTTCGGTGCGGTAGGTGGGGTTGCTCGCTACCTCCACCTTTCCATCTTCCAGTGCCACTCCGTGGATGGTGCGGTTGAACAGGGTAAGCGCAGCCAGCGGCTGGTAAAACGGTACCTCGTGTCCCGAGTAAAAACACACGCGTAAACGCAAAGTTGCCCGCCTGTCTCGTTTCGCCATGCACCACCCCATCCTCCGTCGAGACATTGGCAAACCCGGCGTTGTGCCAACCGGAAATGTTGAGCAGGTTCGCCACCCCCCACACGCCGTACCAGCCACAGTTGTAGTCCGCATCGCCTTCCAGCATCGATACATACACACCGTCCTCAATCAGCCTCCTCACCTCCTCCACCGTCCCTGACTCGCGTCCATCGTCACCTGTCGAGTCAAAGGCGTTGCCCCCACCACCGACGACTCGGAAAAGTTGGTGTAAACACCCAAGGCTTGCTGCACATGAGGCTGATTGAGGTACGCGATGTAGGCGGAATATGGGAAGGGGTCGGGTGTCAGTTCCCGTACATCGTACTGGTGCCCCCGATACACACATGTACACATCAAACGACGTCTGTTAGTCTCTGACATCTAACTCTTTGCACGCGGGTGGAGGGTAAAGAAAAGTAGGGAAGGAGAGAGGATGGGACGTACCTCATCACGGCCAGTCACTGCCTCAAAGAATTCTTCCACCTCGGTGGCACAGAAGCGATCAGCGACCGAGCACACCTCAGGGGTGCCCACATGGGAGCACTGCCGAATCTGATCCAGGCAATTGCCCTTGCCATACACTGCATTCTTTAGCTGAGCAAGAGAGGAATCATTGTAGAGGCCGGTACCAAAGTAAAAGTTGTCCTTGGCAAACAGGTAGTACGCCTCGTATTGTATCACTGGGTCAAACCACCCATTGCCAATCGTAAGCGTCCCAACCTGGATCGGATGGTGACCAGTCAAGTTGGCACGGGCCTGCTGTTGAATGTAGTGCGAAAAGAGGGGGCCATAGTGCCCTCCGTAACTCTCGGTGGCAAAGTGGAAACGGTCGCGCTTGTACTCGGGAAAGGCACCAAGGAAGCCCTGAAGGGCAAGGTAAAAGTCCGAAGCGGCCGCCTCAGTCGAGTTGGGCGATGTGAGGATGTTGGGAGACGAGTAGGTGCCACACGTTCCGAGCGCCTGGGCATAGTCGGGGCATACCTCCGAGGGCAAGCTGATCAGGTTGCCCCCGCACTCAAGTACCCTGGCGTGGGATCCGCAAAGGAGAAGCCGGTCGAGACGGGCTGGTCAATAAACAGCATGTTGGCCACCTCCGAGTACGCATACGGATTGTCGACGAGCGTCCCGTTGGGCATCACACGACACGGCCCAAGTTCTTGGAACAGCCCAATCTCCGACGAGCTGCCCGGCCCGCCATTGATCCGACGCAAGCTCGGCGGTTGAGCGGGTCGGCCTGGCGCGCCTCAAAGAACCAAAAGAAGATGTTTGGCCCGGACGCACCTCGGCAAAGCCGAGTAGGACTTGACGTGTTCCCGCACCTCGCAGATGCCCGGCGGCCACTGCTTGTAGTGCCGCTTACATTGGCAAAGCCCACTTGGGTCGTCACGTTGGTCGGCGCGGCCACAAAATGCGCGGCCACAGCGTTGGCCCAGCGCTAGCGCCCCACAAGCCGAGTCAGCTGGCCATGAGCTTGGCCATGAGCAAACGCGATGGCGGTAGAACGTTAGCCACGCTCGCAAGCACCCAGACCGGACCTCCGTCGGGAACGAAACACAATCCAGGGCCATCGGGTGCTGATAGCGGGTGGTCCTAGAGTCCTGGCATGTGGCAGGACGGGGGCGCGGACACTGGCCGGGTGCGTGGACCGAGGTGTTCGAGGTGCGGCGTTGGCGGCACAAGCCGGCAGGAGATGGCTTCTCCATGGCAAAATCCCTCAAGAGTGGTCTCCTGCCTGCTGGGCTCGGCGTGGGCTGGTTGGGGTCGGAATTAACAATTGGTAGACTCGTGTGACACGCTACATCACATGTGACATGCCGTCACACCTGACACGTGAGTACTGAGTGCCTGCTGCTATATCCCGTGCTGGCACCGACTATCAAATGTCGAGATGCATCGAGACGCCGGGTTATGTTGGACTGTCGGCCTCGGCTCGACTTGCCTGTGCTATTGTGTTTTTGTCATGTTTTGCCCCGGGTGGGGGGGGGGCATTGATTCGACTCGCAGAGCACTTGATCGAATTTACATCCAGAGGTTGGGAAAACCTTTAGATATCTCAGTAGATGTGGTCCGTGCTATGGTGTGTTTCCGGCGTGTAGATACTCTCTGTGCAGTGACATTAACT
Organism: Moniliella sp. 'wahieum'; assembly: GCA_003971905.1. Classification (NCBI taxonomy): domain Eukaryota; kingdom Fungi; phylum Basidiomycota; class Moniliellomycetes; order Moniliellales; family Moniliellaceae; genus Moniliella; species Moniliella sp. 'wahieum'. Next base: position 135,014 of record RSEE01000109.1, on the reverse strand, counting down.
GTCACGGAACGACCTTCCATTATGTCACGGCGGGCGCCGCCAGGGGGCCCGCCCTGGGGTTTTGGGTACAATCCCTTAGGCGACGGTAGGTCGACTCACGGTAGTTTCGGGCTTGGGCTGATTGGTGGATCCGAGCGGAGCTAGGGACGAGGAGAGGCCTTTGGTGGGGCGGCTGTTCGTGTGGCAAGGTTGGGTTCTGCACCGGCTGGGCCATAGTACGTGTCTGAAGCCTCCGGGACTTAGGGACGGGAGGAGGAGCAGCGGCGTCAATACTACCTCAACTGAGACTGGAAATCGACGCGGCCAGAGGAGGGCTCGCGCGACTGGACTGACAAATGGCTGGAGGACGAGGTCGGAGGAGGTGTCGGACGCTAACAAGAGGAAGCTCCTGTACTGGATCAATTGGCTGGAAAACGGTCGGAGTCGGATAGATATGCGAGGCGGGGGGTAGACGAGAGTGACGAGAGAGGGGACGAGAGTGGACGAGAGTGGAAGATGAGGGAAAGGATCCCCATCATCAGTACAGGCAAGATCAAAAGGGAAAAGGATACAGAAGGGGTGTTGAAAAAGGAAGACATATCAAAAAAGGGACGGGTGGTCGCCACAGTGCGACCGAGAAGGAAAAGGAAAACGGGACGGGCGACAGACGTCGCCACGGCACTGGAAGCTCGGTGGCCTTATTAAGACCCAGCTGACTTGGACTTGGGCGGGGGGCAACTATTGTCGCGCGGGTGCATGGCCCTTCGGCCACGGTACTTAGTAATTTAGCCAACGATCATCACACTTAGTTGGCCTGCAGAGCACACTCTACTGGGTATGTGCGGAGCAGGTGGGCCTTAGCGCAGTGGATCGGACCATCTCGCGGGTCCGCTGCAGCCCGTGACATTAGCAACACACAGTTACTAGGGCACCCGTACTAGGAAAGGGGGGGTAAAGTGCTTCCAGCTATAACTCGCTCTCGCATTAATATAGGCCATACCCTGTTGGGTGACCGACCCGGAGGATGGACGGAACCTGGGAGAAATGAGAGTTGGAGAGGTTTGTTCCCAAACACTATAATACATCATGATATATGGCGGGTCCTCTTCATATTTCTTCTTCTGCCACTGTGGCAGGAGAAGGGTCCCTGGTGAGAGAGCAGAGGACTGGGCCACGTGTGTTCCGCAGTTCTCCTTGCCCCCCCCATTTCTTCCATTTCCTCCCGTGTATGGCTCGGGCTTGGAATTCAAGAAACAAATCGAGAGAGGCAGAAGAGAGAAAGGGCGAAGAGAAGGGGTTGTGGCAAGGGGGGAGGGAGGGGTGATGCCGAACGAGTGAATGTGTCGTACGCAAAGAAAGGCACCTTGCAACGCGTTAGGGCCCCGCCCTCGCCAACAACTTATTGTGCTTTTAACCGAGCATGTATTAACCGCTCACAACCGGACAACCAGACTTCTTTATCGACAACTGGACTGACGGGTATGCCGACTGGCTGGGCATGAACAAGAAGCAGAATACTCTCGAGAGTGTGAACGGCAACGGTCGGGAGCGGCGGCGAGAGAGGCCCTTTATAACTGCTTTACCGGCCTACTACTCGTAGTGCCCCCCACAACAATGGTCGTATCGGGTGAATCCATTACACAGTAGCCCAATCTTGGTGTGACTACGCAGTCATGAGAACAGCAGTGCCAAGGAGCAACGCAACGAAACACTTTCTTGAGCAGAGGAGTGCTCTGCATCCTTCACCATTGAATATTGATCCCCTCTGTTGAGATGTTTTTTCGTGAATGCTCTCAACTGTGGACCACATAGGTTCCTGATCATCGATCATCGATCATCGATCAGGTATAGCGTTTGTGCGCGGCATCCTGACAAGGGGAAGGGGGCTGTGGTGCCCCCCACTTCCAATTGAGCAGCACCACGAGATGGAGGTAATGGATAAGGTCCATCCTATAAGATCTGCAGACAGGCCTACAAAACAAAAAGGCGTATTATATCGGGGCGGTCATGATGGCACACCAGAAGTCACTCTAGCGTCACTAGTTCACTAGTCACTAGTCACTAGTCACTAGTCATCCCCGCTTTCAGTTTTGTTTTGCAGACCACACACTTTCCGTGATGCACGTGATGCCTGGATGGGTGCTGCATACCGACGTACCTAAAGGATGGTTCCGCCGATCCGATCGCCGCGGGTGAGGAGCGAGGGAGGCTAGCGGGGCGGTGGAGATGCGGGCGGGAACGGATTGAACCCTCAAAATCGAACTGCCGAGGGTCGATAATGTCGATGATGGAGAGGATCTGCCGGCCGCGTCGCTGGAGACTGCGAACTCAGGCTGAGCTCGGCCCTGGTGACCTCATGCAGCACGTGACCAGGTGTCATGTGGGGATGCATGATGTGTGATGCATGATCTCGGGGCAAGGCACGGGGGCGTGTTGCAAGGCGCTGCGACAGCCCTACGTCATGGGTTTCTTATCAGGACACACTGCTCCTGTGCTGCTCAGCTGGGGCGTTCGGCTGGTAGGACGCGTGCGGTGACGACAGCGGCCCGTGCGTCTGTTATAGTACTGGCGTCGCCTGCGCCTTCCGCACGCGGGTGCTCGAAAAAGGGTCGAACCAGCGGCCTTCCTGGCCTCCGTCCATCTGCCCAGCCCAGCCCACCTCTGCTTCTCGTCGTCGCCCCCCCATGACCGCAACCAAGTCGCTTGTTGTCGACGGCGTCAAGGCCCAGGTGCCTGCCGACGACGAGAGAACGCCGTGCAGGCCGTCAAAGCATTTACCCAGTTCCACCGCGCCGAAGCCCCGGTGCCCACCAACGAGGCCGGGCAGCCGCTGCCCTCGCCGCCAGCAAGACCAAGCAACCGTTCTACACTGTTACCAAAATCGATTATGCCACCTTCAACGTCGTCCTCATCGACGAGGCCACGGGGCAGGAGTCGGCTTCTGGTATTGTGTCCACCGCAGACGAAGAAGAGGCCACCAGCCACGGTCATGGCGTTGCGGAGGGAAGGGAGAGGAACCGGTCCTTCCTCTGACACAGAACCGCGATACCGTTGATGTGGTCAAACCCGCGGCTGTACCCACTACAACGGCCGATCAAGCGGCCGTGGCCGAGAAGAAAGCAGACAGCCTCTCCAATGTGAACGAGACGGAAGAACTGAGCCACGGCGGAGGCGAAGGGTCTCTCCCAAGCCGTCAAGGATCCTGTCCAAAGTACCAAGGGTGCGCCGGAGGCCAAGGACGAAAATGTCATTCCCGAAGACAAAGTTGCAGAGGCTGCGGAAGAGACCAAACCTGAGCCTCTGAATGCTAAGGAGGGCGAGTCAGAGGTTTCGCAGGTCAAAGAGGAGAAGTCCGAGGCGGCACCAGCTGCCAAGGCGTCCGAGGAACCGCAAAAGACCCAAGAATCCAAGAAGGCAGCGGCACCCAAAGCGTCAACGCCAGCCGCGAAAACCGTCCAACAGGCTCCCAAGTCTATGACCGTCAAAAAGGAAGCGCCTTCTAAACCTGCTCCTGCCCCAAGGCACCGCCTCCCAAGAAGGAGAAGAAAGGATTTTTCAGCCGTTTCCGTAGCAAGAAGGCGTCCAAGGCGTCCCCGGCTCCTACCAAGTCGAGTGCCGCATCGGCTGCCCCCAAAGTGCTGGGACCAGTGACGGTCGCTAATCCCGACACGCGTTTCCAGCCCAACCCGCTAGCGCCAAGTCGGATTGCGGAGCGGGAGCGTATGCCATCAAGCGTCTTGCCCCGAGGAAAAAGCGGCAAAGGCGGCGAAGAAGGAGCAGGAAGAAGAAGAGAAGCGGGCTAAGATCCAGAGGAGGCCGAGGAGCGTGAGGCCGCAAAGAAGGAGAAGGAAGCCAAGGAGGCTGAGGCCGCAAAGAAGGAGAAGGAGGCCAAGGAGGCTGAGGAGACTGCTAAGGTGGAAACGACGAGGGGACCGATAACACCACGGAGGCTCCAGCCCAGGTTCAGTCTGAAGCTGTCGAGGACCAGGACGATGCTCATTCGGACGATACTTGGTCGTCTCGCCAAGAACCCGAGGAAGAGCTGACGGTGCCATTTGCAAGCCCCGTTGGCGCGGTTGGGCATTTCACTACCGTGGATGATCCAGCCGAGGCGAAGACCGTGGCGAAGACCGTACCTGAATATGAAGACCTGACGGCTGCTGAGCCCGGATCGGAGGAGGTGAAGCCGGCTGAGCCCGAACTGAACGAAGAATCGGAGGGAGAGGCGGAACTGCTTTCATTGCGCCGCCCGTCGGCCCCGCAGGGCACCATTTTGCTGCTGTGGACGAGCCCGAGATGGAAAGGGAACTTTTCCCTCAAGCAGAAGAACTGGAGGAGTCGGGGGAGCGCTTCCGAAATCGTCGCTGGAGTCTACCCGCGAAGTGGAGAGCCTTGCAGCTGGTGCCACGGCGGCTGGCACGGCTTCCGCCCTGGGGCTGCCCCAGGTTTCGAGCATGCGGATTCTGCCTTGGCTGAGCCTGCCGAGTCGCAGACTGCCCCTGCTAAGTCCACGCCCGAAGCGGCTGTTGCATTTGACGAGGCCCAGGTCGGTGACGCATCGGCTTCGGAAGACGATGAGGTCCACCGGAACAAGTCGGGTGCGGATGCCTTAGCGGACGGGGTGGGCCTGACGGAGCCCGAGTCCGATGCGGACCAAACCGCCGAGCCGCATCCGGTCAACACCTCGCGGTTGCGGAGAATTTGTCGTCGGGCGGGACGGATGGTGGTGTGTATTGCTACTCTTCTCTATTTGCTGATGTGCGGAAACACTGACGAACAACGATTGATAGTGACGGACGAAGACCGCGCCGCGTTGCGTGCCGACAAGACGGCGAGCAAGCGACTGACTGGGCTGCTGAGGAGGTCCGATGCGGAAGAGAAGCAGCGGGAGAAGGCAGAGAAAAAGCGGGCGCAGAGTGCCGCCAAGTCCACGTCCGGCCAACGGAGTGCGCTGGATGACGAAGCCGAGGCGGCCCGTTCCAATGCTGCGTCCGAGAAGAAGCGTCTGGCGGATTTGCGCGCAAGGCCGCAGCCAAGCAGGCGGCCAAAGATGAGAAGGCCAAAATTGCCGCTGAGAAGAAACAGCGCCTGGCGGCGTCCAAGCGGCCAAGCTGAAGCGTAAGCAAGCCGAGCCGAAGGCGCAGGACCAAGCACGTGCAGATCTGGCGGGTGGCAACAGCGCCAAAAGTCACTTGCTCGCGAACGTTTGGCCGCTGTCAAGGCACAGCGTGCTGTGCTTGACGAGAACTTCACGCCTGAGCGCGCGGAGGCAGCGACCAACCCGGCTGAACAATACGATATCTGGCGAGAGGAGCACCCATTGGTTCGGTCCAAGGGAGGTAAGGCGTCCCCGCATCACGCCACGGTTGCGCCCCTTGTGGAGGACGGGGAGCGCGCTCCGCTGGTGCATCTCACGGCGCGGACCCGCTTGGCCAAGGTCAATCCCGATGCGCCCTTGAGCCGCAAATATGTTACTTCCACCCGTCCTCGCCCTTTTCGCCTGCCGCGGTCCAGGTTGCCACGCCGGAAAAGGTGGGACAGCCACGCCGTCCACACGGTCAGAGATCATGGTGGTGAACCCAAGCAGGGGCCGTGGGATCCCTGTGCCGGCTATCCAATGGACCAACGGCGGGTCGTGGTGATGCTGCTAGCTGTCAGCACCCCCGTGGATCTGCCCCCCCCCTTCCTGCCCTCCTCCCCATTCTTCGAGTTCCCTATTATGTATCGCGTATCGCGTGGGCCACACCTGTGGCGTTGTGCTGTGTCTGTTTGTTTGATGTTTGCTATTCTTTCTTCCTGTTGACCAAATTGCATCGTTCGTTTGGGTTGCTCTCTTTCCTAATTAGCCAAGTTGACTGGCACCTTGGATCTGCGTTCGTTTGGATGGCTCTCCTTGCCAATTAACCAAGTGCACTTGGCGATGGCGATGGGGCCGTGGCGGTGTGACTGTGCGATAGGCCGTGTCGGAGCGAGGAACATGCGATGGTGGCCTGACTATAGCCTGGCACCGTCCGGGTGGGGACGGGTGGAGGGTGGACGGGTGGGGAGGCACGCGTGCCATGTGAGCAGATGGCGTCACGTGATGCAGCGTGTGTTGAATGGAGGCAGCAGCCCAGTAGGGTTGCTGCGTCTACGGCCGCGCGGGGGCAGTGCCGACCGCGATTACTGCGCTGCTGGCGGGTTAGGCGACGGATGCTACTCTTCTGGCGGGACCACCACCACCACCACCACTTCCCCCCCCCCCCCCACCACCAGCCATGGCCGACGCGCGGCGTCGTGTCCCTGGTGGCACCACCCTCGGCCCCCGCGCTGGCGCAGCCGCCCTCGCCCAGATGCGCGCGGCGGCCGACAGCGTCGACGACAGCATTGGCGCCGGCGATGCTGCGGGCGGGACCGCGTCGATTTCCCCCCCCGCCTCCTCTCCCTTCTACCAGCAGCCACAGCGCGCCATGTCCAACTCGTCTGTCGCTACCACCAACTCCGTCTCCACCCTCGAGTCCGCCCCGCACACCGAGTCTTCCGACGCCGACTCGGACCCGACGAGCTCCCCGAAACCCATGGGTTTGCCATGGCCCAGGCCGGTCTCGGCCTCGCCTGGAGCGGCTGCATGTGCCCTCCATCTCCAACTTGCGTGGCCAGGCGGCCGGCATTCCGCGTTCCAGCAGCAACATGACCGCTCTCGACCAGACAGGCCACCGCTCCGGTCCTCTGCCCCTTGGCACCTCCACCCTACCCAGCCCAACAGCGACAGCGACGAAGACCACGCCGACCCAGACACGCTTCACCGCCGCGGAGGCAGAGGCGGAAGCAGCGCACGAGCCCAACCTGCCCCCCACATCCGTTTTCCCACGCCGGACACCGCCCCGGACCACGTCGCCCTCGCTCGCGCCACAAGGCAGCGGCTCGAGGCGCTGAATGCTCGTGCCTTGTCCGAGACGCACAATGCCGGTCTCGGGCAGGGATTGCTGGAGCAGCAAAATGCAGTCGAGTCTCTCATTTCCCAGCTGGCCGACGCAGTCGAAGCCATTGACCACCCGCGTCCTGGTCAAGTCCAGCCCGACCTGCCTGCGCTCGCACGCCGGGTCGATCAAGAGCTGGCCGAGCACGAAGCGCGCATTACCCAGCTCTACACTTCTCTCGCCCGTGCCCACACCTCCACTTCTCCCTCGTCCCCACCCAACCAATCCCTTTCCCTTGCTGACGCTTCTGCCTCAGCTTCATCCCTCAACCCCTCCGTCGGGGCGAATGGGAGTGATGGCACGCTCCTCGACTCGAGTGCGGTCTCTCTCCGTCAGGCAGCACGAAGGACGCGCAACAGCGATGCCCGTCCTCTTGCCTTAAACCAGCAGTTCAACGACGGCATTACCACTGATTTGACCAACCAGCTCCGCATTGCACAAACTCGCATCCGTGATCTGGAAGAGCAGTTGAGTGAAGCTACACGAGCCGCTGAACGCCAGGCTCACCAAGCCGAGCGTGACCAGCAAGACCTCATCACGGAGCGCGACGATTGGCAGAATCAGTTCAAGCGTCTTGTTACCGAGAATGGTACGTCTTCCCCCCCCCCCCCCCCCCCCCCCCCCCCTCTCTCGTACGTGTGCGCATGCCTCGCTAACACTGATGCTCACAGAGGTACTCAAGGAAGAGCATTACGAGACGGAAGGTCAGCTGCAAAAGGTCTCGGATGAAGCTGATGAATTGCGCACTGATTTGCATCGCCTTAACGCCGAGCTTGGCCGCTTGAGGACGATCTCAATGCAACTCAAGCCAAGGCCGATGGGAGCAATCCGCACGCGAGGCACTTGAGACCGAGTTTAGTCAGTTTAAGACGACACGGGATAAGATGGTACAGGACCTCCGACGGGCCAACGCCGGTCTCAAGCGCGATGTAGCGGCCGCCCAAAGTTCTGCGGACAAGGCGAACGATCGTGCCGATGCAGAGGCGCGCAAGGCGGCCATTGCGGCCCCACGTTCGCTCGGCAGGGCCTCGGGCGAGGCGCTGTCAGGACACAGAAGATCTGACTCGGACGCCGCTCCAGGCACACCTTTCACTCCTGCCAGTGTCCGATCTGGGTTTACTGACGCCTCGCCCGCTGTTGGGGAGTTGCTCGGTGACCTCAACGGCCCTGACTATGTTCAGCGCTTGGCCCGGGCCAACCGACGCGCAGCTAAGGAGGCGGAGCTCCGCCGCAAGCTCGAGGCGAAGCTACGTGCGTTGGGTGCTGCCTCGTCGACGGGGTCTCTTCAAAGTGGGCTACAGAGCCCCGAGCTCAGCGAAGAGTCTGATACGGATATTAATGTCGCGGCTGCTCTAGCACAGCGGGGCCAGCGTACTCCCAGCCCAGTAAGGGTGTCCGGGCCCGGCACCGCCTGAAAGGTGGGATCTTTACGAGTCCACGGCGCAAGCCTCAGTTTGCTCGTCGCTTGGCCGGTGGCTCTTCTTCGGGTCACAGCACGGCAGGCGATGAGCCTGAGGTGGACATGGACGAGACGGAGGGTGAGCGTCTTGGCCTCCCGACTGAAGAGACCATTCGTGCGCTGGACGAGCACAATGCCACTCCCGCCCTTGATGAGCACGAAGAAGAAGAAGACGTGCACGATCTTCCTGTCAACGAAAGTCGATGCGCCAGCTCCATCGGCGGCAGACTAGCACCGCTTCGCAAGGCTCGTTTGAATCCACCAACATGGCTTTAGGAGCGAGTTGGCTGGCCCCACTGCTGCGGCGGACGCGGTTCGAGTGCAGGAGCTCACCGCTGAGCTGGAGCAAGCCAAGACCGATCTTACTCGCCTTCAACACGTTGAAGCGGACCTGGTTGCGAGCAAGGCCGAGGTCGAGCGTCTTCATACCTTGGAGGTTGATCTGGCCCAAGCCCAGAAGAACTTGGCTCAACTGGAACATGAGCTTGCCTCGGCCCAAGCTCAGGCACAGCAGGAGAAGGATGCAGCAGCTGTGTCCATGTCAACGCGCTCAAGAGAAAGGACGAGGCACATGCCCTTCTTTTGAAGGAGCGAGAGGAATCTCATATCAAGGCACTTGAAGAGAAGGGACGGACCACGCCCGGGATCTTCAGAACCATAACGAAGCCCATGCCCAGGCTCTCAAGGAGGCCGAGGAGGTTCATTCCCGCGCCCTGCAAGAGAAGGAGGCTAGTCACGCTCGGACACTAGAGGATGTCAAACAAGTTCACGCTTCGACTTTGGACGAAGTCAAATTGGCTCATGCCCGTGCTCTGCAAGACCAAGCCGATGCCCATACCCAATCCCTGGACGAGGCCAAGCAGGATCATGCCAAGCTCATGGCAGAAAAGGTGGCGGCCCATGCCCTTGCCGTGGATGGACTGCGCTCCGATGCCGCCAAGGCTGCTAAGACACACGAGGATGCTCTCGCTTCTCCCAGGAAGAGACGAAGCAAGCTCAAGCCTCCGTCGCGGCAGCTGAGAAGGAGCTGACGGAGACCAAGGCCGCCCTCGCTGCTTCTCAGACGGAATCGAAACGCATCGATCTTGCTCTCACAGAGGCCCGTGATCGCGCCTTGTACCTCGAGAAGGAGCTGGCCCAAGTACAAGCTGAACTCACCTCCCTTCGCGCCGAGATGGCCAAGTTGGAGCCCTAGTGGCGCAGTTGACGGCGGAGCGGGACGAGGCAGGAAACGCGTTTCGGACCTCGAGTCTCAGCTGAACAAAACGCGTCACGAGGCAGAAGCGGCCACTGCCGTGGCTGTTGCCGCGGCCGCCGCCGCCGCCAAGGAGCATGCTGCGCAGTTGCACGCTGCTAAGGAAGACGCATCAGCGTCCAAAAGACGCACGAGGCCGCCATCTCGAAGCTCCAGTCACAGGCCGAGAAACAAGCCCAGGCACACGAGGCCGAAGTGGCCCAGCTGAAGGAAAAACATGCTCTTCTCTCGCAACAGGCTCGGAGGAGCATGCATCGGCCATGGCGGCCATTACCGCGGAGTTGGAGCAAGCTCGTCCGAGGCCCAGGCGGCGGCGGCGGCGCACAAGGCCGCTCAAGCCGAGGCGAAACACAGGCGTCCGACCGCATTTGGCTGCGGTCGACGAGGCGAAGCAGGCGTCCGATTCGCACCACGCTGCTGTCGAGGCCTTGCGAACCCAATTGGAGGAGCTGAGCGGGACCTTGGTGCAGCGGGGACGAGGGCAGAGCAAGCCCAACGGAGCATCAAGCCGCCCTCCAAGCCGCCAAGGACGAAGCGGACGCCAACACTGCGAAGCATGCCTTGGCTCTCGCCCAGGCTGAGGAGGAAGCCAAGATTCTGCAGAACAAGCATTCCACTGTTCTTGCTGCGCGCTGGAGCAGGCCAAATTGCCTCGAAGGACACAGAAGTAGCTCATTCCAGGCCTTGGAGGAGGTCCGTGCCCAGGTGGCCCAGCACGCCAAGACGAGCGAGGAGCACAAAGCTTCCCTGGCTGCTGCAGTCAGTGCTGCGGCCGTGGCAGCCGCGTCGCACGAGAAGGCCCTTTCGGAAGCCAAGGCAGCAGCCCAGCAGCAGCGGCCGAACACGACAAGGCTCTCGACCAGCTCCGCGCCGAGTTTGCTCAGAAGGAACGGGACCACGACCGTGCCCTCAACCTGGCCATGGAGGAGAAGGACCGTTTGGCCGCGGAGCATCAGGTTCTGCTCCGCCGCCTGGCCGCGGCTGAAAAGGTTGCGGAAGAAGCCGACCGTTCCCTTCGCGAGGCGGCCAAGGGAGAGGCAGGCCTGCAGGCCGCCTTGGTCGAGCGCGATGCGGCGCACAAGCGGCAGATTGCATCGCTGCAGGACGACGCCAAGGAGGCTGAGGAGGCTCCATTGCGGCTCTGACCAAGCTGCGCCAAGAGTGTCTGATGCGCAGCGACAGGCGCAGGATCAGCGGCGGAACGTGCCTCGGCCCAGGCTGCGGCACAGAAGGAGCTGGCTGGTGCTCGGGAGGCGCACGAGAGGGAGCTGGCGGGGCACAGAAGGAGGGCGAAGAGCGTCTCTTGGCCCAAGGAGATGAGCATGCTGCCGCGCTGGCGCGTGCTGCGCAGGAGGCTGAAAAGGTCCGCGGCGAGCATGCTGGTGCGCTGGACAAGATGAAGGAGGAGCATGCCCAAGCCCTCTCGCAACTCTCCACCCAGCACGAGGCTCAGATGGCGGCTGCCAAGCAGGCCACACAGCAAACCGAGCAGCAGCTCGCCGAGGCCAAAGCCCAGCATTCCGAGGCGCTCGCCCAGCTTGTTGCCCAGCACGAGCAGGCAATCGCCGCGGCTGGAGACGATGCGACAAGGCCAAGCAAGAGCATGCCCAGGCCCTGGCTGCGCTCCAGGAGCAAAGCGAGACGCACAAGTCCAACCATGCTGCCGCTGCAGCTGCGTTGGCCGCCACGACGGCTGCTGCGACGGCGGCGAGTGGCGCATACCGAGGCACTTCACAAGGCCCAGGAGACGGCTGAGGCGAAACTCGTCTCCCTCCGCAAGGAGCTGGAGGAAACGCATGGGAAAGCCCTGGACACACTCAAGTCCCAACACGACAGTCAGCTGGCCTCGCTCGCTCGGAGTTGGAGTCGGGCCATAAGGAACAGGAGCAGTCCCACCTTGCCGCTGCTTTGGCCGAGGCCAAGGCCCACGCCGATGCCGAGCTGGGCAAGGCGCAAAGCCAGCATGCGGCTGAACTGACAGCTCTCCAAGAGCAGCTAACCAAGTCTCAAGCTGAACATGAGGCGGCTCAGTCGGATTCGGCCAAGGCGCTGGCGGCGCTCGAGTCGTCTCTTTCCTCGGCCCGGAGCGGCCGAGGCCCAGCAGGTGGAGATGGACAAGAAGCTGGCCGGTGCTACACATGAGATTGCGCAACTCCGTTCTCAGCTCGAACAGGCCCAAGAGACGGCGCGTGGCACGCAAGCCGACCTGGCCGATTCCTTGGCCAAGCTGCGCGGAGAAGGCGAGGAGAAAGACAAGGCTCACGTTGCGGCTCTGGCTGCGGCCGCCGCGGTTTCCACGCCGCGGCGGTTGAGGGGAGGCAACGCACAAGGCGGCACTCGAGGCGGCTGAGGAGAAACGGAAGGCCTTGGTAGAGGAGCATGTGCTCGCCCTTGGGAAGGCGGAGCAAGCCAAGTCGGACGCCATCGCGGCGCATGAGAAGGAACTGGCGCAGCTCCGTTTCCCATGAAAAGTCACTGGACGAGGCCCACTCTGAGGCGGAGAAGCACAAGCTCGCCTTGGCCGAGGCGCAACAAGCCTTCGCGACGCAGTTGGACGAGACCCGCGCTGGACATGCTTCGGCCCTGGCTGCGTTGGAAGCCAAGCACACCGCAGCACTGAATGGGGCAAAGAAGGAGAACGAAGCAGCCCTGGGCGAGGCAGAGAAGAAGCACACGGCCTCTCTCCAGGCTCTTCGAGAAGACCATGCGCGTGTACTGGAAGAGGCACAAGCGCAACATGCTGCCGCCCTTGACGACGCCGAGAAGAAGCGCGCCGTGACTCTGGCCGAGCTGGAGGAGAAGCATGCTGCTTCCCTTTCGGAGGCGGAGAGCAAACATGCCGGTCTCCTGGCTGCTGCGCTGGCGGAAGAGGGAGCGAAGCACGCTGCGGCCCTGGCCGAGGCCAAGCAGGTTGCAGAGGAGCGAGCTGTGGCCGACCGCAAGGCGCTGGAGGCGGCGCAGGCCTCGGGCGATGCCGAGCATTCGGCCGCGCTGCAGAGTGCACTGGACGCCCAGGGCACGGCGCATGCCGCCGCCCTTGCTCGTGCTCAGAGCCAGCACGAGGCTCTCCTGGCCCAAACCAACGCCAGCCACGCCGCGGCTCTGCGCGCGAAGGAGGAGGAACACGCTCGCGCGCTGCAGGCGTCAAAGGAAGGCCACACCCGCGCTCTGGCCGCCTCAAACGAGGGCCACACACGTGCACTTGTTAGTGCGCAGGACGCGTACGAGGCGCAGCTCGCTGCTGCGCTGGCCGGGAGGGACAAGGATCACGAGCAGGCACTCAAGCAGCAGCGCGAGCGCCACGCTGCCGCCATCGGCGAGAAAATTGCCGAGGCGACAGCGGTCGCTGGGGTGGTCGCGTCGCTCAAACGCAAACTTGAGCAGGCTGAGGTTCAGCTCGAGCAGGGGGCCACCGCCGCGCACAAGACGGAGGAGGAGACGACGCAGCTGCGCAAAGCGTATGCCGATTTGCTGGACCAGCTCAAGACCCAGAATGCCGATCTTGCCAAGGCCCGGATGGACCAGGATCAGCTCCGGAAGGACGAGGAGACGATTGCTTCGCTCAAGACGCAGGTGGCGCAGCTGAGCCAACAGCTGGAAGAGGCCCAGAAGGTGTCCCAGTATGACGATGATGTCTTCCAAGATGCATCGATCGTTCCCGTACTCCTACCCCCACGAACCAGCGCCCCAAGTCCAGACACCTGTGGAGAGGAAGATGGTTACTCCGTCCTCCTTCCTGGACGGATCCAACCGCTCCACGTCTCCGTCTGTGTTGGCTGTCGCGCCTCCTGCAGGGCAAATTGGGGCCAGTCCGATGGCCATGGTCTCGGCCAGTGCTCTGCTGGGGATGTGCGTTCTCCCACGCGCAAAGTCAAGCGGTCCACGGTGTCGAGCAAGAGCGCTCTGGCTGCCGTAGACCTGTCCCGACCACCCACGATGAGTGTTCCGCCTCCCTCTCACGCCTCCTCCCCCCGGCCCGGCGCCCCGACGATCCCAGCCGCCTATTTCCAGACGGCGCACCACCGCCCAAGTCACCTATCCCCCCCCAACTCGTGCAGCAAGTCAATGCAGCCCGGGCGTCGACCGCCTCTGATAGGCAGCTGCGTGGTACACATTCGAGCGCGACGATGCACCCGAAGCGGCTGTCCAAGAAGCAATCTGGCACTCTCAACAGGAGGAAGAGTGTGAACTCGGACTCGGTATCGCCGGGAACGGCGATCGTGACCAGTACAGGCCGCTATCACCCCCGCCCCTCGCAGGCGTCGCTCAGGTCGGATGCCACATCAGATGCAACAAGCCGCACCTCGTCCTTGATGGAGTTCGATGCGGATCGGACGGTGCAGCCGGGCCACCCGGGTCTGACGGCAGGTCAAGGTGAGGATCGTGTCGCGATCACCAGTGACGGCGACAATGATTGGCTCGTTCATGTACAAGTATGTGCGCAACCCTCTGCATCTTGGGTCGGAAAAGCGACACAAGCGCTACGTCTGGCTCCATCCGTACACCATGACCGTGTATTGGTCGCAAGAGAACCCAGGCACCACCAGTGGCGCCGAGAGCAAGGCCAAGTCTGCTGGGATCGAGGCCATGGGCGTGGTGGACGACTACCATCCCTCTCCGGCAGGCCTGTACCACAAGTCGATTATTCTCCAAGTGGCCTCGCGCGAACTCAAGTTCACCGCCCCCGACCGCGAGACACACGAGACGTGGGTCGCATCCCTTTCCTACCTGCTCAGTCGAGAGGGTGCGCCCACCCCGGCGGAACCGATCCCGTCGCTGGTCAGTGCACACTACAACCCCGCCTCGCCCACCTATCCGCGTCCGAGGACCGAGAGTGCCGTATCCCCCCCACGCTCGGTGCACTCGGGCGGATCGGCCCCTCGGCATGGGACCGTGCTGCGCATTTTGCAACGGCCCCGAGACGGACACCTCGTCCGAAGCGTCCTGGGAGTAGGACAAGCCTCCCCTCCTTGGGACACTTCGCGTCGCCCCCTCCTGTCCCCCCTTTGCCCAGTTCGCACCGAGCCCAGAGCTTGATGTCGCCCTCGCCGCGCATGTCGGACTTTGGGCCGATTAGCCCTCCGTCCAACGCAGCCGACCCGCGCTACCTTACTCCCGAACAGATGATCGAAGAAGACCAAGGCTTATCCTTTGAAGGTGTTGAAGTACGTCGTCTCCCCTCCCGCGGTGTGCTATTGGCTATTCGACCTGGTTCTGACCTGACCTGACTTGCTTTGCGCCAGAATGCACGAGTCTGCTGCGACGGCCTGCACGATGTCGGCTCCCTCGCCCACGCGCACCATCACCAGCATTCGTCGTCACGGAGCGGACCGCGGCTGTCGGTCCGGCGTCCTAGGGGTTCCTTGGCCTCCCGCACCTCGTCCCGCAAGAGTCTTACGTGAAGGCACCGCTCGTGCCGCTGGTTATCCTACTCGGTCTCGTATATAGTTGTTGCTTCTGCCTAGTACGCGGAACCAGGGGGTGGAGCTGCGGTTACTACGTTTACTTGCTAGTACTAATCCTACTAGTCATTTTTGCTCGTGTCCGGATCCAGTTCTTTAGTATTCTGTACTTTGCTATAGCAACAGGAATGCGATAAGAGCGAAAGGGAGATGTTGGGATTGAGGTTAGGGGAATCGGGGTGCATTCGGACTTGTATGCTAACGGCTAACAGAAGACTACACACCCTATACTGCTGCTACGACACACAGCCAGACAACATCCGTGGAGGTTTCGTGGGAAAATGCACTGCAATGATCGCCTGCGTGGCCAAGTGCCAGGCAGTGGCAGCTAGCTCAGCGACGCCCGCCCTTTCCGCCTTTGCCGCCCTTGCCGCCCTTGGGCTTGGGCTTGGTCTTGCTCTTGCCCTTGCCACGCGCCCCGGGGCCAGCCCCCCCCGGGCCCCGTTGGGTCAAGTCGGTAGCAAAGTTGCCCTTTTTGGCAAGCACGTTGGACGACGATGACCGCTTCTTCTGCTTGGCCCTTGGAGGCCTTTTTCTTCGACTCGTACTTGGCTGGCCGTTCGCCCAGTTCAGTAGGACGCTGGGACCGCTTCGACGCGCGGATGGCCGCTGTAGCCGCCGCGGCGCCCGCCTTGTCCTTGGCCTCCTCCTCACGTGCCAGGCGAACGCGTTTGGTTTTGCGCGGCAGGCCAGCGAGCGACGCCTTTTTCGCCTTCTTTTCTCCGACTCGGCCTTGGCCGCCGCCTTGACGCGCAAGTTGTTCATCGCCGCTGCTTTCTCCTCGGCCGCCTTCTTCTCTCTGCCGCAGTCTGGAACCATGTCCGGGCCGGGCGCGAGTAGATCTCTCCCTCCGCATGCGCCTCCATGTTTTCTGCCTTGGCCAGCTCCATCTCCGCTTGCCGCATCAGCTTCTCCTCCTTTTCATCCTGCAGCACCGCCGCCACTTCGTCTCGCAACTTGTTCCACGTTCCACCGCGGCCGAAACAACGGCAGGCGGAACGAGGCGGTGCTTGACTTGGTCTGCCGGGGCCTTTTTCAAGGCCATCTTGAGCATCTTGCGGTCCGCTTGCCCCACCAACGTTACCGCTCGCCCATTCCGCCCCGCACGAGCGGTACGACCAACACGATGCAGGTACTGCTCAAATTGTCCTGGCATATCGTAGTTGATGACTGTGCTGACACCCCGAATGTCCAACCCACGCGCAGCCAGGTCCGTAGCAATCAGGTAGTTGGCCCTGCCCTCCTTGAACGCCTGTAGGGACTGCAACCGACCATCTTGGCTCAGGTCGCCATGCAGTTCCACAGCAGCCAGACCAAGCAGGCCAAAGATAATGCGCAGTTGGTGGGCGAGTTTCTTGGACCGAACAAAGATGATTACCTGGTTGGTAAACGTGCGCGTGACCAGCGCCAATAGCAAGGCAGGACGAAGTTGTTCTTCTTCCCCTTCCCCCTTGCCCCCGGCACCATCGACCAGGAGCTTTCCCGTCGGTTTCGTCCCGGGTGCGCCGCGGACACGCACGAATTCTTGGACCAGTTTCGCCGCCGTGGCACGCTTCGGGTCGACAAACAGTCGCACCGGTTTGCGCAGCGACAGACGCACCAGCTCGTCCACATCGTCCGTCATGGTCGCCGAAAAGAGCATGGTCTGCCGCCCCTGCGAAGGTTCCGGGCAGTGCCGAATAATCTCGGTAAGTTCATCTTGGAATCCATCCTCCAACATCCGGTCCGCCTCGTCCATCACGAGGATCTCAATGTCGTCCAGGGAGCCAGGGGTATTGCGCACATGGTCAATCAACCGTCCAGGCGTGGCAATCAGCACTTCCGGCCGCGTCTTGAGCTCAGCCTCTTGCGTTTTGACACTCAACCCACCCACAATCAGGCTGAACCGAATTCCCGTGTACTGGGCCAGGGCGAGACCAACACTGTGACATTGGATGCCCAACTCACGTGTGGGCGTAAGCACAAGCACACGCGACTTGGCTTCTCCGCCACCCAGGCCGGTGTGAAGATGAGCCAAGCGCTCCACGATGGGGATCATGAACGCCGCCGTCTTACCCGACCCAGTGACCGCACCTGCCACCATATCCTTCCCTGCCAACGCAAGGGGGATGGTCCGGGCCTGGATCGGCGTAGGCTGGTGGAAGCCGAGCGTGGTGAGTGCACGCAGGACAGGCCGTGACAAGCCCAGGGAAGAAAAGGGTTCGGTTCCATCGACTGGTTTAGTGGGTTTGGACCCAGTAGAGGAGGAGGTTTCAGAGGAAAAGAATGCTGCCTTGCGCGCCTTTTCCACCTCGGTCTCCTTTTCTTCTTCATCTTCCGACGAGTCACTCTCTTCCTCTTCCTCCTCCTCCGAATCAGAGCCTTCCGCCAGTGGGTCTTCCTCCTCCGCCTCGCTCTCCTCCTCACTCTCACTCTCACCGGTCCTGGATCCAGTGTCGCTCTCCACAGCGGCGGGGCGTACACCCGCACCAAAGCCATCTGAGCGGGAGACGTTAGTATTTCAACCAGCAGCGAGAGGGGACTGGATATGACGTACCTTCGTCATCGCTGTTCTCGTCATCGTCTTGTTCTTCTTCTTCTTGTTCTTCACTCGTCTCCTGCTCCTCCTTATTTTCCTCTTCTTCTTCCGCCAACAGAGGCAGGACATCCTCACGCTTGCGCTTGTTGCGCCGGCGCTCAATAATGTCATCCACCGACAGCGCCTTTTCGCCAGCCTGCTCTCCTTCCTGCTGGGCCCCCTTGACCGCAGCGTTTCCCGTGCTCATAGACCAGTTGCCACTGGAAGACAGGTGCTGGTCAAAGGAAAAGCCATCGCCGGCCAGGTCAAACAAAGTCAGGGTTGAGGTCGCCGGCAGGCGCGGGCTTGTTCCGTTGGGCCGGGCGGGTATCGATGACCTTCTCCTTGTTGCCCAAGCGGGCGGGAATGCGCTTCGCGGTGCCCTGCTCCTCCTCGTCCGAGTCGGAGTCCGAGGCCTCGGGGCCATCTTCGTCGTCCTCCTCCTCCTCGGGCATCTCCACATCCGAGTCGAGGGTCATGATGAAGTCGTCCGTTGCGCTGGGCAGCGCAGCCGCGGACTTGTTCTTCTTGGTGGCCTTGGGCTTGGGCGTGGGCGTGGGCGCCGAGGCGGCTGCCTTGGCTGCTGACTTCTTGCCGCGCGCCATGGGGAGAGGTGGGGAGAGGCGGTGGGGCCGGGTGTTGGGTGTTCGCCAGCGTCCCTGCGGCCGCCCAGCCGCCGAGCCCAAAGAGAAAAAAATAAACTAGGGCGGAATGCGGGCGCGGCGGAACGGCGGCCAGGCAGGGCGGGCCGGAGCGCGGCACGGGATCGGTGCAACGCTGTGCTTCGGCTGGCGGCTGTCTGGGCAGAACTTCTGGTTGCTCCACTGCGCCCACAAGTCACGACCATCTAGATAACCAGCACACCCGCCAGCAAGCAACCAGCTTCAAATTAACACGTTCAGAGAGGAAAGGGCCGTCTACGAACGGCCGAAGCACGAGGCAGGCGGATGCAATATGCATTCGAGACCCCCTCAGGCGTGTGCGCCCGGGCTGCGTGCCGTCCGCAGGGGAGGGGGATGTGGGCAGGCTGCGACGAATGGCGCGGGCGGTGGTGGTGGTGGTGGAGCGCAGGCACGCATGGCCTGGGGCGGCGCAGAGGTGCTGGGCAGACAGACACACACACAGACACACAGGCTGGCGGGTGGCGGCGCCTCTCCAGGGGTGCGGCCGCGAGGGAGGCAGAGTGGCGCACTGGCCCCGTGCGGGGCATGCGGCACGCAGCACGCGGGCAGTGTGTGTTGTCGCGGCCACAAAACGGAGAGCGCGCGGGCGGCAAGTCTGGCAAATTCAAAGGGGCCGACGGCGACTTCTTCTGTCGGCTGGTGCTTGCCTTGCCTCTGTCTGCGTCTCCCACCACCACCACCACCTCCCCCCCCTCCACCACCATCTGCCCTGCCATGGACGGCCTTGCTGTCGACGCGGCGGCCCAATGGGGGTGCGTATCCCGCCGCTCCTGCCCCCTGCGTGCTGCGTGTTGGTACTGACCTTGGCCCGCACGCCGTCTGTCTGTCCAGCACGCCTGCTCCGCCCTCGGCCTCGGACTCGGACGAGGAATTCGTCTACCCCTCCCTCGCCCCCCCTCCACCTCTGCCCCGCCCCCCAACGGCACCCACGCCGCCGCCGCCGCCGCCGCCGACGCCGCTCCCGACGACGACAGCGACGAGGAGACCTTCGTCTACCCGGCTGCGCCTGCGCCCCCCTCGCCCGCCAAGCAACCCGCCCTGATCCCTACCCCACCCGCCTCCGGAGCCCGCCCCCCAGCCTCCTGCGCCAAAAGCAGAACCAGCCGGTGCGGGTGAATCCCACACCCCTCCCGACGCCCCTGCCCACAAAGACAATGCCCATGACACAAACAACAACCAAAACAAACACCAGGACGACGACGATGACGATGACGATGACGACGAAGAGGGCTTTGTGTACAGTGGCAAGGATGCCCAGTCGTCTGACCCGCTTGAGCTGGCCCAGCCTCCCACTTTCAATGCACCGCCCAGTACGAACGACGAGGCAGCGACGGCTACGGCCGTGTGGGACTCGGCCCCGTCGCAACCTTCGCCTGTGCCCGCCTCGAGCGCCGCCCCGCCGCGCCTCAGTTCTCCCCCCGCTGCCCCCGCTGCTCCCGCCAAGCCGATCGATTGGGCGCGTCTTGCCTCGCTCGCTGCCTCGGGTGACCTCCCCGCGCTCCAATCCTTTTTCCTCCATACCTCTGCGCCCGCGCCTGCCGGGTCGCAAGTCTCCTACGCTGCCCTGGCCAACCAAGCTCGTTCTGCACTGGGCAATGCGGGCACGGGAGCGTCCCATGCGGTCGGACCACCGGTACTGCATGTAGCCCGCGCGCAGGACAAGAGAAAGTGGTCCAGTGGCTGCTCACCGAGGCCGGAGCCGAGGTGAAC
The DNA here is from genome assembly GCA_003971905.1 of Moniliella sp. 'wahieum'. NCBI lineage: Eukaryota > Fungi > Basidiomycota > Moniliellomycetes > Moniliellales > Moniliellaceae > Moniliella > Moniliella sp. 'wahieum'. The sequence goes on along the minus strand of RSEE01000109.1, from coordinate 114,950 downwards.
CTGCGTGACCGCGAGGGGGAGACGGCGCTGCACAAGGCGGTACTGGGTGCGCACGTGGGCGTGGTGCGGCAGCTGTTATTGCTCGGTGCGCAGGCCGAGGCACAAGATGCAGATGGCTGGACTCCGTTGCATGCGGCGGCGTCCTTGCCGGTTTCTGCCTCCTCCTCCTCGCCTTCCTCGAAAGCAGGGGACGAAAGCGCGCTGGAGCTAATGCGCGTCTTGCTCGAAAAAGGTGCTGGGCCCAATGCGCGCGCGACGCGTGGTTGGACACCCTTGATGACCGCTGCCTCGCACGGCCAGACCGAACGCATCCGCCTCTTGGCACTGTACAATGCGACCCCGTTTGTTCGCAACCATGCCTCCGAAACGGCGCTGGACATTGCCGCGGCCAATAGCCAGTGGGCCGCTGCGCACTACCTGCTTGCGCTGGAGCAGGAACGCTGGGCGGCTGCCCAACTGCTTGCTCGTGCTGGTGATGCCCTCACCCCGACCCACATGGACAGTGGCAATGCCACTGCGCCCGGCACCACCCTCGCGGTCGGGGTGGGCGCGTACAACCCGTTGGCATTGCATGTGACGGTGATGGTGGAGCTGCATGAGAACCAGCGGTTGGACACGACGCTCACCACGCTCGCCTTGCGCGGTGGACGCGCGCGCTGGTCTCACCAATCTTCTGCCCGACGCGGCGAAGCGGACCGGCGTGCACCAGGGACCATGCCACCGGGTCCGTTGGCCCCGAGCAAAACCCGGCCCACGCCCATCTGGCGAGAAGATGTCGGACTGCCATTGCTCTCTGATCCGTATACCCTTCCGCTTGGAAGGTACCGCGACCCGGTCCCCACCTCGACTTCTAACTCCACTTCCACTTCGGCTTCGACCTCGACGTCGTCCAAAACGCCGTCCCACTTTTGGCTGGGCGACTGGCACATTGACTGTTCCGATCCGGCTATCAGTCCCGATGGATGGAGCTATGCCAACAACTTTGACGATCCGCCGGAAGCGTGGCACGCCAGTCCGCCTGTTGCGGCGCAGAAGTTGCTGGCGGGCAAGGGGCTGGCGGACCTGGCTCTGGCTGCGGCCGGCATGGACAGTGCGACGGACAGCGGCGAGGGTACGTGAGGCGGAGGCGGTGGGTGCGGGTGCTACGTCGTCGGTTGGAAGTGACGTTTGGCGATGCGCTCGAGGCGGCCGAGGTGATGCCGACGCAAGAGACTGGGGAACAAGGTGCGGCCCAGTCGGCCGCGACGGCCGTGGTGGAAGCTGCGCACGTAGCTGCACGTCAGGCTGCCGAGGCGTATCCCAGCGATGCGTATGTAGCGCGTGCCAAGCGATGGCCGATGCGCCGACGCGCTTGCCCGCCCAGGCAAGTGCGGCCGAGGTCGCGTTGGCCTTGGTCACCACGGTCACGCTCGCGCTGGAGGAGGTGCGTGCGCATGCGTTTAGCGATGACGATCCTGTGCGTCGGTCCGAGGCCGAGGTGGTGCTGAAGGAGTTGACGGTGCGGCTGGCGCAGGCGCGGCGCGAGGCGCAGCTGGACGAAGGGCTGGACGACGCTGGCTCCGACGAGGACGGGGAGGAAGACGAGGATGAGTTTATCTACCCCCCAACTCGTACAAGGACGATGCGGCAAGTGTGTATACGCGCGTTGTGCCCCGTGGCGCTGCGCCAGTGCGTGCGGATACTTCCCCGTCGCACGCCAATGGCGCCCCGGCCACACCCGACCGGCACGAAGCCAAGGCCCAGCGCGCCGCCGACTTGGCTGGCAGCAGCGAATTTCTACGGACCTTTGCGCCTCTCCAGCACGTCGACCTTCCCAGCGCTGCGACGCCCGCCTCGGCGCGCCAGACGGCGTGGCAACCGGATGCGGCAGCGTCGGCGTGCTGGCTCTGCGCACACACCTTCTCCTGGCGCAACAGGCGACACCATTGCCGTGCGTGTGGCCGGCTGGTCTGTGGCGCCTGCTCGCAGCACCGCCGCGTCGTCCCGCCTCACATCCTCGTCCGCGCACCCGGAGAGGTGCTGGACGCCGAGCAGATCAAGGCACCGCAACGCGTGTGCAACACATGCGCCTTGCCTGCAGCCGCCTTGGCTTGGCGCCGTTAACGTCTACCGTCTACCGCGCTCCGTTGCATGTGCTACGCGCCACGTGCTGCGTAGAGTGCCAAGTCAAGTGCGTAGAGTGCCACCCTACCTGCCTACCTCGCCACCTCTCTCTGTTTTGTCCTTGCTCTGGCTCGCCGACCAAGTTGATCCAAGTCCCTCAAAACCCCCCCATCCCCCTTTTCCTCTGTGCGCCGCCGTCGCACCGGCCCTGCGGCCCTACTTACTGCCCGGTTGATTCTCATGTCCCTTGCCACGACGCAGAGGGCGAGGCCCCCTGAACGTGGCAGCCTGCGTGAGCCAGTGAGTCTGAGTGGGCCTGAGTGAGTCTGAGTGAGTCTGAGTGAGTCTGAAGGAACCGGGGGCGGCCACAAGTTCTTTCCCCCCTGTGTAGTAGCCGCAGTTCCAAGTTAGGTGTGGCATGTAGGAGGCCGTCGCGCCCGCTTGGCTTGGGTAACATCATGTCCTGTCCTGCTCAACGTCCAACGTCCAACGTCCAACCTAGATGAGATGAACCGGTGGCACGAGGCTGAGGTTGAGGCTGAGGTTGAGGCTGAGGCTAAAGCTGACGCTGACGCTGAACGCTGACCTTCAGCCTGGACCTCTCCCGAACTAGCAAGGGGCGAGGAGGCACACCACCGTCGCTGCAACCACGACGGCAACGAGAAAGCAAGGCAATGGGTAAGAGTAGCAAGTACAAGAAAAAGATCCCACTATAAGGCTGGGGGGGGGGGGGGAGAACAGGGAGAAGGAGAAGGACAAAAAGGCAAGGAAGGCTGGGAAGCGGAGTGGAGAGGAAATGGGGGTAGTGAAGGACCGGAAGAAAAGTAGGACAGTCCTTGGTCCCGCACCTGCGCTTGTTGCGTTTGTGCGCCCGACAGTGGCGACGGTCGAGGGTGAGATCTGGGATACGGATACGGGGAGAAAAGGATAAGAGGAACGGGGCCGGGGGGAGCGGACGGGAAGGACAAGCGGAACGAGGAATGGAACGGGGAACGGAACGGCGAAGCGGAACGGGGAAAGGAGAACGAGGAACGAGGAACGGGGAAAGGGGAAAGGGGGAAGGGGAGCGGAGAGGGGGGGCAAGAAGGGCAAGCTGTGGGGGGGTAGTTAGATCTTAGACAAACCCACTGTCTTGCAACAAGGCCGTCACCCGTTCGTCAGGATGTTCGCGTGGTTCCAGCTCCAAGGAGCGGTCGTACGGATCGCCCAGCGGCGCCGCCGACGCGGCCGCCATCGAATCTTGGATGAACTTTTGAATGTTGGGGACGGGCGTGAGGTTGAACCTACACGTTACACATCCATGACCCGTCGCAAACCCGACCAAAACAAACCGACACAGCCCAAATCAAACCAAACCAAAATAAAACAAACCATCGCGCGAAACGGAACGAGAGAGAGTCAGTAAAAATGGGTGCAAACGCGGGCCCAGGCCCAGGCCTGCCCTGGAACCGTATGGTAGACAGGACAGGGAGGCAAAGCAAAGCAAGGCAAGGCGAGGCAAGAGAAAGGACGTACGGGGTGCTTTGGTAAATCATGATCTCCTTGATGACCTCAGCGGTCTTGTGACGTTTACCGAAATTGATCAGGCGCGAGTCTTTGAGAAAGTCGGGGTTGCCATCCTGGATAAAGACGAGGTCGGTGAGGTAGACGCCGAGGAAGGGGATGCAGGGCGGGTTGAGGTTATGGATCATCTCGCGGTACGAGGAGAAGTTTTTGTTGGACTCCATGATGCGGGTGAGATGGTCGAGTTGTTGCTTGGCGCGCGGGTTGACTTGTTCCCACGTTTTGCGCATGCGTAAAATCGGAGACGAGTTGAGCGCACTGGAAATGGTCGACATGGTCGCATAGTTTTGCAGTTGCTGCGCTTGCGCCGCAATCGCAATCCAATGCCGCACCACCAACGCTCGTTTTTTGGATCACTCGATTCCAAAATCCCTGTCGTCACCCACGCCGTCAACGCATTGCTGTTCCCAATCATGCCGCGGATCCCGGGCGCTTTCACGTCGCCCTGCGGACCAGACCAGGACTTGTTCAGACACTCAAACGGCTTGATGTTGCAAAACGCATCGCTCTCCTTGACGGTCAATTGACGTGCCACCTCGACCGGATCCAGGTCCAACAACTTGATCCGTTTCGCGTTCCGCGGCAAGATCGGCTGCGGCGCCGTGGCACTCAACACGCGTCGTGGTGCCGGCGGCACAGAACTGGCCATACCATTCGTCTCATTGTCCGCCGCCTGCTCCTGCTTCTCAATCAGGCGCAACAGCTGGGTCGAAGCCAACTTCATCGACGGCAACGCCGCCATCTCCTCTTGGGCAAACGTGCGCAAGAGCGGGTAAAACGCCCCGTCCGTGCTGGGGTAATGGTAGGTTTCCAACCAACTCTTCAGCACATTGAACACGCGCAACTGGATCGGACGTTGCATCTTGTCGGTCCAGAGCTGTTGCTCGGCCGGAGTCAGGCCCTCGGGCATCTTGACCCGGAATCGCTTAAAGAGCAAATCCAGAAACGTCTCAGTCGTGGTAAACGATCGGTAGGTGAGCAAAAACGTATTGTTAAACGGCGCATCAAAGTTATCGTGGATCGTCAGCCGCACCATCAGCGCATCCAACGTAGCTCCCTTGACATGACCGTTGGGCGTGATCACCATATCGTCCGGTGCAATGCCCGGCTCGAGGAACCAGGGCACCTTCTCCTTGGGCGGAGGCGGCGGTGCGGGCGTAGGAAGCGTACTGGCCGCTGTCGCGTTGGTGGCAGTCGAAGTGGGTGAGGCTGGACCCATGACAGGACCGTTCGGAGTCAACAAGGGCGGAAGGGTGGACCGTGCGCCCCCGAGCTCGGGGTGGGAGGCGAGGTGGCGTAAAGCTGCCCGGCAGTTCTTCCCCGAGCAAGCGACGGATCTTGTCGTTGCGGACACTTGGCCGATCCAGGCTTGCGTCATCCGAGCCCTGGGCCAAGGGCGAAAGCGAAGGATGCGCCGAGCTCGAGGAAACTAAGGACGAAGCCGAGGCAGTGGTGATCGACGAGCTCGGTGGCGCCGTCGTCCTCCTGCCAGAGATGGGGAGTAGAGCGGCGAAGCGTCGAGGACAGCGCAGAGGAGGCAGAGCGTTGTCGCAAACTGGACCAAGGACTGGTGGCGCTGGTGGGAGGGGCAGAGGAGATGCTGTTGGTGGTCGACATGGATCCTGTGCGCGGTACGGCTGGGACCGAGGCGTGGCGGGACGAGGGCTTAGGACTCGGGTGGCCGAGGGGGAATCCAACCCGACCCGGCCGGACCGTCAGGGACAAAGAGGCCGGGACCGAGATACATGAACCCAGACCCTTGCCCTGGCTCGGAACGAGGCACGGTGACGGGCGGCGGTACGGTGCGCGGGGGCACGTAGGACGAGGTGGGAGATACGGCGTTGCTGGACGATGCCAGGGACGGGTGCCGGTCTTCCACCGTCTCGGCCGGGGCAGAGTCGGGGGAGCCGTAGACGCGGGCGCGGGCACCGAGTGTGGCGGTGCCAGCTTTGGTCTGGGCATCGGCCAGGGCAGCAAGCAAGACCAGTGTCGATGCCAAGGCCTCCGTCGTGTTGGACAACGCCGTGGCCAAGTGGACCAGGCGTGCCAGCGCGCTTTGCGTTTGCGCCGGCCCTTCCATCCCAGCCAGGGTAGCGACGGTATCCTGTGCTTCGGCAAAGATGTTGGACATGCCATCGTACGCATCTTGCTTGAGCTGAATAAACTCCGAGGTGAGCGCGGTCGCTCGTTGGGCTCGGGCGCCTTCTTCGTCTTCCTCGGCGTCATAATCCAATGAGGAAGCCAAATCAATCTCCTCTAGCAACGCCACATAGGTTCCTGTACGCGCGAGCACGGCCCGGACCGAATCCAAAAGGGCCGACGCATCTACTTCTCCGACCACAGAAGAGGAGCCAGGGGAGGGACCGGCACTGGACGAATGTGCAGTGACAAACGCAACCAAGTCGGCCAAACGAGCACGAACGTCTTCGCTTTGTCCACGCGCAGCATGGAAGATGGGAGCCGAGGTAGACAGCACCTGCGTTGGGCGACGACGAATGGTTTTGAATCCCTCGCTGATCAAGGCCGACGTTTTGGGCGCCACATCGAACGGGTTGACAAACGGGTCGGTCTCCATGCGCAACGCGTTCATCTGTGCCGCACTGGGCAGCACAAACCCGTCCCGCGCCACCCGGCCGCCGAGCCACCCGACAGGGTGTGAGCGTTGATCCCAGCCTCGGCAGAGCCCGACACAACAACCCTTGTGTCCGACGCGGCCAGTCTGGTCCGGCCGGGTAGCCGCCCGTGTTGAGTGGCAGCCCGGCCATCACATTCTCCGCCGCGCCCTTGCGCAGCTGGTCCAGTTCGCCACTGAGCAAACTGGCGGCGCGGAGCAATTCGGTAGCGTCGTGGCGAACGCGCTGCTTGCGCGCCTCGATGCGCGCATTGACAATCGTCGATGCAGCAGCCAGGATGGCTTGGGGATTCTGACCCACCTGCGCCGTCGCCAGCTGCATCTCCTCTGCCTGCTTCTCCTCTTCGGCTGGAGAGGGAAAGGCTTCGATCCGTGTTGAGTTCGATCAAGGTCTGGGCGGACAAGATGAGGCGCGGCAACCAATGGGTCACGCGACGACTGATGGCAATCACGTTGGGAGGCACGCTTGCCGCACCGAGGCTGAGCAAGCGGGCGGCACGTTCGGCCTCGAGCGCAGCCGATGGCGACGGTCCCGAGGCTGGGTCGGACAAGGCAAGGGAAGCAATGGACTGTTGTCGGCTTCGAGCCGAGGCCAAGGCGGTCGAGACGGGCGTGGAGACCGAAGTCGAAGAAGGTCCCGCGCCGAGGGCGGAAGCTAATTGGGTCTGCACCAGGCTCAGTTCTTCAGGCGGGAACTGGGCGCCGCCCACAGCGTAAATCAAGGCGCACATGCGCTTCGTCATTTCTGCCAAGCTCTTGCCCAGTGCGTCGCTCACCGTGCACAGCCGACCCAGCTCCGAGGCCGGAGGAGAGGGGTATCCCTTGCCCGACCAGGCGAGCTGGACCGTGCCAAAGTCCGACACATCGTTGACCAACTGGTTCATGCTTTCCGCCATGGCTTCCTGCAGCTCAGTGAGCTGGGTAAACCGGTCCTCCAAGTCGGCTCCGGACGCAAGAGGGTCCCAGGTCAGATCATCGGACGGGGTGACGACGCCGGCCATGGCGTCTTGCAGCTGCTGTGCCGCATGGTGCGCCCTGGTGAGCGCCGGCGGTGCCAGACGCAAGTGGGTGGGGGCCGGGACGCGGTGTGCCAAGTCGTCGAGGGCCGTGTAGGGCGAGGCGGTGAAAGCGTCGGGGCGAGCAGAGTTGGAGGAGGCCTGCTGTTGGGCCAAAGCCAAGTAGGCCGTAGACGACTTGCCAGGTGCGCCAAGCCGTTGGCACAACACCTCCAGGTCGTCCGGGGTGATGAGGGGCACACGACCTGGCTCGGCGGCGGATGCGTCCGAGGGCAACTGGTGGACGAGCTGCTGGGTGTTGATGTTAAAGTAAAAGAGGGACAGGTCGTCGTCGGCGACGCGGACGACCCAGGGGAGCTGGACGGTGGCCACCTCGGTGGCCAGACGTTCCAGGAAGGCGTCGTGGGGGCGGCGGAGGCGGAGGAGGGGAGGAGAGGAGAGGGGAGCAACCGAGGAGGGGCCGGTGGATGTGGCAGGCTGGGGGGGGGGAAAGAGGAGGGAGGAGGTTAGATTGATTGCCAGCGGGCGGATGGGTATGCGTCCCACACACCAGGAAAGGAACGGAGGATGATGGGCTGGCGAGAGAAGAAAGGACAAGGGGGACGGACATACCATGGCGCGCGGAGGCAGGGCGAGGTGCATGGGGCTCTGGGTGCCGGGGGTGACGGTCATGCTGTCGGACTGGGTGTCGGGCTCGGGGGTGGGCAGGGGCAGGGCGAGGGCGGCGGGGTTGCGGTCGCGGTCGCCGCGCATGCGCATGGCGGCCTCGGCGAGCTCCTCAAAGGCGCTGTCGTGGTCGAGGGCGGGCACGCCGCCGGGGAGGAGGGCGGCGAGGGCGGGGTTGCTGTAGAGGAGCGCGTCGGCGCGGGCCGTGTCGTAGAGCAGGGGGTCGGAGTGGGCGTGCGCGGGCGAGTCGGGGCGGGGCGGGTGGGGCTCGTTGTCCGAGTCGGTGGTGTGTGTCCGTGTCGGAGAGCGCGAGCGGGAGGGGCAGGAGCTGGTCGTCGGGGAGGTACTCGACGTAGTTGCTGGGGAACCAGCCGCGGGTGCCGGTGTGGCCGAGGAGCCCGTCCCACCAGCCGGTCTCGAGGCAGGAGAGGACCTCGATGACGTCGCCGGCGCGGAAGGTGAGGCCGGTGGCGTCGGGGCTGGTGAAGTCGTAGAGGGTGCGGACAAAGAAGGAGGGGCGGGCGCATCGTCGTGGGGTGGGCGTGGGGGGGGGAGGGGTCGTCGGGGGTGGCGTCAACAGCAGCAGCGTCAACAACAGGCGCGGACATGGCGGGCAGGCATCCAGCGGCGGTGCTGGTGCTGGCCAGACGCAAGGAGGCGTACATGCGCGCCGCTGCAGGGGGGCGTCACGCGTGGCGCCCATCACCGCATCACCCGCCGCCTGCTGCGGCACCCGCGCAGGCACTGGGCCGTGCGGGCCCCCGGCGCCCCCCCATGCACGCCGCCACGCCGATGAGCCACGCATGCGCCGCCCGCCCCACCCCCTCGCATTCGGTGCAACTGCTGCTATGTGCACGTGACCAGCGCAATGCATCCATTAACCATTACTCATTCACACGCGCCCAGCGGCCACGCGTCCCAGCCCAGCCCCGCCCACGGCATCATCGCCCCCGCCTCCCACCACCCCACTGCGGGCTCCGCCGCCGCCACCGCCTCTTCTGCCGCCGGCACCACCGTCCCCCCGGCAGGTCCTTCGCCACCACCGTCCCCCAGTCCGCTACAAACACCCCGCCCCCCGGCCGGCTCGCGTCCCGGTGGAAGCGCAGCCCCGCCACCATCTCCGCCGTCTTGCGGTTGCTCACCCCCGCCGTCGGGTTCAGCACCCGGTTACCGCCCGGTCCAGCCCCCGCGCCCCCGCCCGCCGCCGGCCCTTGCGTCGCTGCGCCCAGCAGGATGGTGAGCACACGGGCGCACTTGTCCCGCCACGTTGTTTCCCCGCACACGTTTGCTCCACCGTGCGGTGCACCTCTTGTTCCTCTTGGCTCGCCGCGTGCTCCGCGCCGGCGTCCGTCGCCGTCTCGGTCTCGATCCCCGGTTCGGTCTCGCTTTCGGGCTCGGTCTTGGTCGCAGGGTGGCCGGTATGCGCGCTGGAAGGAGCAGGCGGAAGTGCAGGCCCAGACGCAGACGCGGACAGCGGCTCGGCGCTGGCCACCGGGTCAGTGTGGTAGGAACGGTAGACATGTTCGATCTGTTGGAGCCGGTGGAGGGCGAGCGTGTCGCGGCGGCGGAGGTGGGCGTGGAAGAGCATGGTGGCACAGGACACCAGCCCATAGGACACCAGTCCCACCGTATCGCAGTAGTACACGTGCTCGGCCGCCCACGCACACGCCGCCTTGCACGCGTCCAAGAGCGCAGTCATACGTTCAATCGTGACGCTGAACCGGAGGTGGGTGGGACAGACGTACGAGATGCGCATAAACACCCGCAGCAGCAGCACCAGCAGACACGCGTACGCAATTTGCAAAATGCCCGCACTGGGCGCACTGTGTTCGTCGACAAACGCCAGCCCGGCGACGTGCAACTGGTCATGCCACGCATCAATGTCCCGCAGCAGCGCTTCCACTTGGGCATCTGTCGTGTTCCTCAGTCCCGTCGGCGAGTAGATCGTCTTGAGCACCCGGCCAAACAGGATGCTCACCTTGACCATCTCGGTATTAAACGCAAACACGTCCTTCTCGGGCCCAATCGCGTCGACGCCCACTGGCTCCCTGGCGGCGTGGACTCGCCCGACTCGTGTTTGGCCGGACGGGGTACCACCTCCTGGGGCGAGGGAAGACGGACGTCGCAGTCAATCAGGTCAATGGCCAACGCCGTCCGGTGTACAAGCTCACCCACCGATCCGCCCCAACATGCGCCCCACAACCTTCGCCGCACCTCGATCGCATACCCTTGCTCGTTCCCCGGGTGGGACGGGCGCCATCGGCCGCCGGGGTTCACGGTACAAGCCCACCTCCTGCGCCATGCGAATCGCCAAGCCCGTCTCGTTCCACAACCTCGACCCGGCCCCGGCTGACGGGCCATACGCATCCTGGTTCAACGACAGCACCAGCAAGGCTACAATGTTGGGCAAGCACGTGTGGGTCATGTGGCCGTGCGCGTGGTGCGCACGCAACTCAGCTTGGACCCTGCTCGCACCTCCGCCGGCACCTCCCGACTCTGTGCTGCAATCGCACACATCGCCACCCCCACCGACGCATCCCCCCCGCCACGTACTCCCTCCGCGTCACAATCGGGAACAAGGTGGCCAACTTGCTAAAGTACTCGTCTATCAGCCTCTCACGCACCTGCTCCGCGCCCTGCTTTGAAGCCCAGGAGGACGGACGAGGTATGGGACCGACGGCTGGAGCTGCATGCCTCCTCCTGCCCCTGTGCCCCTGGCGCTCCGGCTGATGCTGCCGGGGTTGGGCCAGGCGCAAGCGCAACGGCACCTAGCAAGCTACTTGGCTGCTCGATTGGCTCGCTAGACCCAGACCCAGACCCAGACCCCAGCCCAGACCGCAAAGGCGAACAAAGGAGCCCCCGTGGCTCGGTGCGCTGTTTCTTGCGGATATGTACGACGCCATCTCCGTTCGGCCCGACTTCCAGCACCAGCGCCCGCAGTTGCTCGTCCGCCTCCAACGCGCCGGGCGGCATAAACGGCGTGCTGTGGACCAAGTGCGCCAGCGACGTGGGCCCAGCACACGTCCTTCGCTCGCTCCACTCGCTTCGTCGTCAAGGACCTGCCGCGGCCACGGTCGATGCCCGGCGTGCACGCTCGTTCGACCGTGCCGCGCCCGAGGCGGGTCGGCATCGTTGCTGTTGACTTGGGCATGGGCGTCGGTATGGGCTTCGCCATGGGCGGCGGCATGGACGTGGGCATGAGCTTGCTTTGGAGCTTCGCGTTCCTCCGCATCCTCCCTTGCCTCCGTCGCAGGAACCTTGGACATGCGGCTTGGCTCTTGCGTATCGTGCAGGTCCGTGCCTGCTGGGTGGGGCACTCCCGCGTCGTGGACCGCGTGACCTGGGAACGTCCCCGTGGGCGTGGGCGTGCCCGTGGCCGTACCTGTGGCCGGAACTGCTGTTGTGTCGGTATCGGTCTTTGTCGCAGTTGTGGGCAGTGCGGCCGGAGGATGGGCAAGAGAAGATGTACCGGCCGGTGCCTTTTTTTTCTTGAACCGCGTCTCCCAGATGGGCAGGTGAAACGTACATTCTGTCCGTCCCCCCGCGCCACCAAACCCCGACCAACCCCGCAACCCGATCCACCACCCAACAAAAAGGTAACAAGCAACCCGTACCACGCAACAAGCAAACCATCCCAAACCAAAGAGAACCAAAGAGAACCGCGTCAGCTCCTACGGAATCAACGACAGGGGACAGGAGGGGCACAGGAGGAGGAGGAAACAGTACGTACCTAATCCGTACGCATGGCAATGGACACACATTGGACTGTGCTCCATCACCGAGCATCGGATCTTGAGGCGTCGGCAGCAATCGCATGCACGCGGATTCTTGGGCCGCTTGGCACTGAGTGTGGGGTGCTGGTGCGATCGGGGCGACGGTCGGGGCGGCAAGGGCCGTGGCATGGGCAAGGGCAGAGCCAGGGGCAGTTGCAGTGGTAGGGACAGTTGTCGTTGGGGGGAGCGAGAGCGGAAGGGGAGTTGTTGTTGAGGTTGAGGGGGCGGGGAGAAAGGGAGCGGGCCTGCGAGTGGGAGGGGCAACGAGGAAGGTACGAGCGAAGAGGCGGGCCCAAGCGATGGGGGTACCGGTAGCGAGAGCGACAGGAGCGGCGGGGCAGCGCGGGGGACAGCGGCAAGGGGTTGCAACGACGCAAACAACGGTGGGGACGTCGGCCCGGCCGTAGTGGTGCTGGTGGTGGTAGTAGTAGGTGCCAGTGCAGAGAGGGGGGACGCGCATGGGGAGGCCGAGGACGAGGCCGAAGCGGGGAAGAGGCCCGTAGCATGCTGGGGCGGCAGAGACAGAGGGACGAGGTAGCTAGGTGGCGCTGCGCTGCTGGGGCACCCCGTGGACCCAAACCCACTTGTGTCGGCCGACAAGGGCACCGACAGTGGGTCGGCCGAGGCGAGCGGCAGGGACGCACCAAAGCCCAGGCCGGCTGGGTCGTCGGCGAGGAGCGGAGGCGGCGGGATGCCACTGACCGCTGCGGCGCCGTCGTACGCCGGGAAGGAGGGAAAGCCAAGCATGGACACACGGAGGGGGTGGTAGGCAAGACGGATGCAGCGCGCAAAGCGGCGCGGACGGGGAGGAGGAGCACGTGTCGGAGTTAGTGACGGAAGGGGATTGTAAGCCCGCGGTGCTGGCGGTGGGAATGGGTTGACGTTGGTTGTTGGTGTGTGCCTGGCCACGCGTCAGCGCGGGAGCGCGTGAGCGCGCAGGCTCAGCACTCCGTCCGAGCGCTGCAGACGCGCGCGGCGGGGGGGAGTACGGAATGCTCGTACTGAGTATACAGCGTGTGTGGCTGTGATGCAAGGGACACAATGTGACCGAGATGTGGCCAGCACCGGCTAGGAACGCAGCAGCGCAGCCGACTGCCCTCGTTGCTCATTCCTGGAATAGGGCCCCTGGTTGCTGGTTGCTTAGTATCAGTTGCACCCCCAACGGCACCGACGCTCAGCACGGCGCGTGAGCGCGGGAGCAGTCGACCAGCGTGCGCGAGCTGAGCCCTGGGGAGGCTGAGCGCTGAGCGCGTGATGCATGATGTGGAATCGCAATCCCCCGCCCAACACGTGCGGACGGGTGCTCGCACACCCCCGCCCACACTCGGCCAGTGTGCGCGTGACACCGGCACACGGCCAGCGCTCGCGGCCGTGTCTCAGCGCTCCAGTTGGAAATGCCACGCCTGCCTCGTGCCACACACATGCGGCAGCTTGCACGCTCACAGCGTCTCAGACGGCAACTGCCTCTGTGCCGCCCAGTGGGTGGTGGCCCTGTCGCCAGGTCGCCTGCGTCGTCCCACGCTGCCTCCTTCCCACCCCCGCGTCCCCGCGCCATCGCATGCATTCCTACACCGTGGCCACCCCCCCCCCCCCCCCCCCCGCGGGCCAACGAGTAATGCATTCTGGGGCTTCGGTAATTGGTAACCTCATAACCCACTGTCATTGGCATAAGCGGTATCCGCGGGAACCGGTAACCACTGCGGTCCCCATCTCGGGCATCCCAGATCCCACTCTGCCACCGGCCCCCAGCCACACCTCGCACGCCCAAATAACTTTCTTTGACGGAACAGTGGCGTGTGCGATCCACCAACGGCTGGTCCATCTTCCCTTTTCAGTTCTCACTTCTCACGCTTTGATCTCAGGCGCTCAGGCCTCAAGGTCTCAGTAAAGTGAGTAATAGTGACTAGTGACTGGGTGAAGCCACTTCTCTTCCCCAGCGGTCAAGGTGCCGGCCCATCGCCACTCAAAGCACACTCAGCACTCGGTCCCAGCATTCCTGTTCAGCAGTATTCAGTTACCCAGTGCTCAGTGCGTCTGGGTACACGTACGACACCAGGAAGATCTAAGACGGGGACTGAAGCCCGGAGAAAGCAAGCCCGTACTAGGTACTACGAACTAACTAACTGGCGGTACAGTAATCGAGTCACTAGTCACGCGTCACGAGTAATTAACCAGTAACTAGGAATCGATGATCAAGTAATCGTTTGCTCAAAACTGATGATCGATGACCGGTTGACCATCGTGCCTCGAACAGCTGTCAATGTCAGCGATCATCGATCATCGATTATCCATCATCGATTTATCGAACAGATCTCACGCATGCCACATGTCACATGTACACGTCACGCGTCACGCGTCACGTGTCACTAGCACTAGCACCTGGAATTGCATCACTCACATCATGCATCACGCACCCCGGTCATCGATTATCGATTATCAGACACAGCTTAATCATTGATCATTGATCACCGATCACCTGTCAAATTAATGTACAGCCTACCGGCCCTGCGATCTCCTGCACCCTCTCCGATCCTCGATCCAGTCATTACAACCACCCAAAGACCGATTCTCACTTGCACGTTGGCGGAAAGGACAGAACCTTCCGGAACTTCCCAGCGGGCACACTGGCAAGAACAGCAACTCTGAGATCGCACACACTTCTCAGATGTCATCGATCGCACATATTAACGTTTTAGCAGGAAAGGATCAGCGATCAGCGCTGAGCTCAGCTGTGCTTTGCTCACTAATGTAATGTTGTTGACCCTATGGAGACCCTGCCTTTTCTCCTTTTTCTCTTCCTCGGACCAGAAAACCGGTAGAGACCTGAATATTGGCCAATGTCTCTCAGTGAGTCTTTTGTGACAACACACACTTCATCTGAATGCAATGATGACGTCGATGACGTTCAACCACAGCCCACACCCCTAGTCTCGCACTGCTATGTGGCACGTGAGGCTTCTCCGCACGCAATTGTCTGCTCTTTCCGTATAGTGTCCTAGAGATAGGAGAGATTCCCCACAGTGTAAATATCCCCACGGTGGGATGTACCCGTGGGCTGGCAACAGAGAGCCCCCCACAGAATTATACCCAGGTGTGTGAATGTGTTAGGTGTCCCCACAGCCTGATCCACGCAGCTAAGGGCAGACCGCAATGGATGTTGAAGATGCTGTGAAGCTGAAGCGTATAGGACAGGATACACATAGCATAGGTGATCTAGCCGAAGGGGACCTCCATACAGAAGAAAAGGCTATACATATTCTTGTCGCTGGCATATATACGAGTGGCTATACGCGCGCACATCAGCCTTCGCACTCCACGGAGCTTTGGAAGCTATAGTGACTAGTGACTAGCCATGTGGAGTCGAAGTAGGCCTAAGGCCCAAGGCCCAAGGCCCAAGGCCCAAGGCCTAATGCGACAGGTTAGGCCTGTGTCAGTACTCAGCATGCCGGTCACCGTCGCAACAGAAGCGCGCCGAATAGTGTGGAAGAGCAGAAAGGGAGAGTCGCATTACAGACAAATTAAGCAACACCAAAATCAAAGTGGCCCCATCTGTTAGAATCACGCACTGCGCTGAGACTCTGGCAGCGCCAGCGCTCAACACACTGAGATCTGGCAAGAAGGTGGGGCAGAGCTTAGAGTGGGATGGATAACTTTACCGATTATTGATTAGGCCTGTGCATGTGAAAGCTTGGCCTTATCCCATTTTATCGCGGGCCTTTGGTGCCTTACTAGGTCATATTTTTTATGCTTGAGAGTTGTGGTGGAACACGGGGAAATCGTAACGCTTTTTATGTCAAACGCGGGAGGAGAGAAGGAGCTTCTTTGACCGTTGGAACACATGCACGACGGATGTATCTTCGCTCATAATTTTTGTGTCTACCACGCTCATGTTCCTACTATCCCATTCGAACCCACTGGTTCCGCGAGCACGTCGACTCCGGCCGAAACAAATGGCACCAAAGATTCTTATAATACAGAGAACTCTGCAAACGACTTCGCGAAGCTCCCTACACACTCTCCCGCGCAACAGCGTCCCTCGCTACCTCACAATCACACCGGATCCTGGTGGGGCCAGCGATACAACGGGCTTATTCAATCTTCAAAAGCCAATCCAATGGCCAGATGAGCAACCACCTCCTCGCCTTTCATTCATTTATGCTCATTTATCAGATCCTCACGTCCTCGCGTCGAGCCGTGGTGGAGCTGTCAGCGTGTGCACGGAAATCAGACCATATATGGTTACACAGCTCACGTACCCACTCTCTTATTCTCTCCGTGTCCCTCCTATATCTGTCAGTCCGCTTAGGACTCCTCTGAATGAGCGACACCATCATCTCCTTTCACTTCCCCTTAACAGCAAATTCTACATTCGGTATTGGTTTTGATTGGGAAGCGGGTATGGCACGTGGAGGTATAGGGTCCTGACGCCTGAGGCATGACCTGCTGTGGTGACCCCAATGGCCTCTAGTGAGTACTGAGTGGATATAGGCACGAACACAAAAAGCAGCACAGGCTGGGTCAGCGAACCTCTGCTAGTGGGAGGTCATCAATATCCTCAACAGGATGTGAGCCCATCACCGCATCACATACCTACTCAGGACGTATTAACCCTTAGGGCCTTAGCACTTAGCATATAGCTTCACTGGAGCTCATTCCTTTTTTCACAGATGCTGCTGCACCCATCAGATCCACAAGTATGGCTCTCATCATCGTCATCTCAATCAACTTTCCACTTTCTAAGAAGAGAGATCAAATCAGGCAACAGTCAACGCCGTCGCCAGCAGGTGTCGAGCTGAATCCCCTGTGGCGACTATATCGGGCGATCCGCGCGGGTCAGGTCCGTACCCAGTGACGGTGGGCCGGCCAGACCACAGTATAGTATTAGTGGTAAAAAGATGCCAAAAAGTAAACGCCTCACGCGGGACTCGAACCCGCAGCCGTGGGATTGGCTTTTGAACCTACAAGTAGATTTAAAAGTCCCAAATTCTACCGATTGAAATAGCGAGGCTTGTTGTCAAAGTGCCACAGACTTTAATACACACCATGGAAGATGAAACCTTTTCTTTCCCCTTTACTCTACCAATGATCGCGCTCTAAAGCACGCGCCCAGACCGTGACCTCGCCAGCCCAGCCTACTTAACTCTCAAATGAGAATGAAGAATCTTGTGGGGAGGGTGGACAGAAGATGTGGCAGCGGTCCCAGCACAGCACTGGCCGGTGCGTGCTCCCAGGGTTACTATATTCATGGTGGGATGAGAGGTGTGAGGTGTGAGGTGTTTTGTAAAGGGGTTGCTGGCTTTTCCCAGGCGGAGACCTTCCCTGCCCATCGGAGACAAGACTCACGGAGGATTGAACGCGTTTCAGATCCCAAGTACAAGGAACGCTGGCGTGAACGTAGGACTGTCGCGAGTACTGTGCTTTCCTGTTCACCGGCCAGAACCACAGTCTCAGCATCTGCAAGGATGTTGCGTGTTAATAGGGGTCGGCCGAGAAAGCGGGTAGCTCCGATGGGCGAGGGAGGGCAAGCGCACTCATCGGGAGAGGAGATTCTTCTAGAGTGGAGTTCGCCTAAAAGAAGGGTAAGGGGAAAGAATGGTGGGCGGGGCGGCTTGGGCTCGCTCACAATTGGATCTAAGAACAGGCACGTTTTACAGAAGATAGAAGGAGAACAAAGGAATGACCAACAAATCTACAGCAAAAAAGGGAAAACGAGTAAAGGGAAAGGAGTGAGGACCAAGCAAAGAGGCGCGAGGTGAGAGACGAGACGATAAACCGGGTCGAAACCATGTGTATAGTTGTTTGGATATTTAGACGAGCGCGAGCGGAGAAGAGACGATTGTTGTGGGGGTTTTGTATCCGAGTCGGGATAGCCAAAGATAGAGAACTTGAGTAGTGATAGGGGATAGGGAGAGAAGCCGAGAAGCGAGAGGGACCATAAGGGAGTAGAGGTAGCTGTGCAAGGTGACTTAATCTTCGCCCCGTGACAGGTGTGAGGAGACGCGTGCCGTGTTGCAGGAGCCTTTTGCCGCGTTTCAACCGTAAAGCCCAACCGTGCAAACCGTACATGGAGGAACTTCAACAGACGGACAAAAAGTGGCGAGAGTGGAGGCAGGCCAAGGTCAAATACTACGAGCTACCAACATGAGTAGCGCCCGAGAAAAGGGTCAGGAAAAGTCGACGGGATGCCATTCCTTTGCGCACCAAAACAATGCGGCGACCGTGGCAGAGAGGGTGGGAAAAGGCTGCACAACCGAAGGATGAAAACGCCCCCGTGCGGAGTAGTCCCTCGCGGGCTAGGTCGTGCACCAAATTGCTTGAAGTGAGAACTTTCAGCCCAAATTCGACTAACATTGAACGCAGCAGCTGGGTTACCAAGTGAAAAGGGGCATTTCGTCCTCCTCGGATATGATGTGTTATATTACAACAGTAGGGGAGATCAGGCACGAGACATTTTCTACTCGACATCTTCTCTTCATCAAGTAGTGCTATGTAAAGTACTTCCACTCGACGATCTGCCTCTTCCTGAGATGGCATATATATGGTGGTGACTCTCCGTGGAAAAGGTCCGGCGGTTGACACCGCTGTTTCGGAGACGCTACGTACTATGCTCCCTCATAATCTCGACAGAGGGGTCTCCCTGAACTGAACTGGCTCGCTCAATGCGTCGATCACCACACTGCTGCTCGCAAGAGGAAGCTACATTCACAGCCCAACTCACCCGCTCCCTCTTTCTCCCGCCGCTTTCTTGGGGAAACCAGAGGGATCTGAATTCTTTCTTCGCAAATCGCCTGTGTGTGTGCCACGGGGAGGGGGATATGACCGTCGCTCCGCAGTGTCCATACACCATGGAACTTATGTCTCAGCTTCCGCTGCGTTTGTGGAGCTGAATCGCCCTGGCCTTGTCTCTTCAAGCCCAACCAAAATCGTTCACACTGCGACCACGGGGGGTCTTGTGCCCTCTTCCCCTCCCCCCAATATGGACCATCTTCTTTCCTATCCAAGGCCGACTACCAATGTGCACTTTCACCAACACACCATCTGTTCCCCTTACCTTCTTTCTTGGATCACCTCACTTTTGCCGAGCAATACCCGCTGATTGGCGTGTGCCTCCCACAGAGAATTAGGACTTCATGGTCATGTCCACCGTCCGCGCCGCTCCAAGATGTACTGGCACGCATCATATCTTTTGCATCATCGTCTCTCATTAATTCTTTCACGTGGGGCATGATCATCGTCTTGGTCCCCACAAGGTCGTCCATTTGCCCCACTCCCGGCTACTTGAACAAATCGTTCCTCGTCTTCCGCAGTCGGGTTAGAAAATGTCTGTTCTGGTGCGCCTGCAGTGGCTTACTGATGCCGTTCCTGTAGACGAATACATTGCACTATTCTTAGTGCTGCTGCTGATCCCGTACAGTGGGCGCCCATCTTTGAAAATGCCTCTGGGATTGTGTTGGTGGTATTCGATGTAATCCTATAGCGAGCCCGCGGCCCCCATTAAAGGAAACCCCATAAACATTGGCAAGAGCACAGAGAGAGTAGAGGAGGCATGGGGCTGGAAGAAAAAGGGGCCACAAGGATGATTGCTGGGGGGACGGCAGGGGGTGGGGTGGGGTCGATGACGGATTGCATGGCGGTCATCCTTGGCTTTTAGCCCTCCGGGATGTATGTAGAAACCGGTCCAGGAAGAAACACACAGGGAATAGGTCGGTGGGACCATCACGATTTGGAGAGCCCGTTGAGGCTTGGGCCGGTTTGAACACAAGGCTGTGACGTTACAGGTTGACATCTGCTTCTCGTAGCCGGGATAGGGGTGGGGCGGATGGACGGTATGGTTCTTCCGGCCGCAGTCATATGCCATTGTCTGCATTCAGAGCATTGGTGGTCGCCACGCACATTCAATGCGTGCAGACGTGCTGAAAACATGAAGAACACATGATGTATAAACGTTTCGGGTGTGGCCCCAGGGCGCGTCCCAACTCGAGATACTGGTAGGCTGTGCCGTCCCCAACTCGAGATACTAGTAGTAGGCTGTGCGGTCTCAGATCTTTGAGGAACGTGGAGTATGATCCAAGTGAGCGCTGTGCACAGGAGGGAAACTGACGATAAGGTTTTACCTTCTGCACAGTACACGCACCTTCTATTTATATGTGCTATCATCTATATCATCTTTACACTTAAGCATGTTGTACCGGGCGCGACCAGCATCCTTTTTACGTACTTGCGAATGCCCTTCTACTTCGTCAACAGGAACAATAAGGTGATTCATCGTATAGACAAGCCGAAGCAATTCAACTTTTTGAAAGTGGGAGCACACTTACGTTCTCTTGGTCTCTACCGTGTGCCCTCACGCGTCACGCTTTACAAGGAAGACGTCGGAATCCCATGCGGGACACAGCCAGAACCAAGTCGTCCCGAGGCTCCGTTGCGTCCAGGGGGAAGAAGGCAAGGAGGGAGCGGAAGAGAGCGAGGCGCTGGATGTACACGGGCGGGTGGGAGTGAGGAGAACCGGTTACAGCTGAGCCTGTAGGTGAGGGAGGGGACTGGGTTCCCTCGGCCTCCATCTCGACATCGGGGTCGGCCTGCTCGTCAGACGGCAAGGCCAAGGGCAAAGGCGAGTGCGGACGGAGCAGGGAAGCACTCAAGTCACGGAACGTGGCCGTATCCTGGGGACTGTGCTGATCCACCACGCTGGCCACGGCAGACTGGAGGTAGGCAAGCGCGAACCGGGTGGCTTCCGCTTGATCGTGGCCCGGTGCAGGCGAGGTAAGAAGTTCGGTAAACTTGCGTTGCCGCACAAGGAAGCGCGCTTGGCGCAACAAATCTTCCACTGGCGCATGCACCAGACTCAATTGCCATGTGTCGCCCAAGCGAACCGTGGAAGTCTGCATGCTGCGCGTGGGCGTTGCCCCACCGAAAATCAGGAACTCCCCCACCGCGCAGGTGCGGCACAAAGACCATGGCCTGGTTCGTACGCGGCGACATCTCCGCTTGGTCCGGCGCCACCGAGCGTCCATCCCTGCACTCCTCATTGACACCACCCTTCCGCCTCTTCAGCGGAGCATGTACGGCCCCAAGCCAAAGTTCAGATATTCCTCATCGCTGCTGCAGGGGTCCTCGTCCATGACCTCGGCCTCGGCACGGGCGGCAGCAGCCCCAGTGACAGGGTGGGTACCAAACGCGTCGATGATGGACCAGAGGGCGAACGGGCGGACGTTCGGCAAGCGTAAGCGTGGGACCAGTGACGTTCCGAGTCCCGGGACGAGGTGGTCGGGTCCGTCGATGCCTCGGTGCCGGCCGTCTTGCTAGTACGGGTATGCCACACTAGTGTCCACGTCCGTGTGGCCAAGTCGAGGGCCCAAAGCAAGTTGCGGGCACGGGAGGTTGCGTCTTGGGCGCCTGAGCCGCGTTTGGGTATCTCGGCGGTAAAGAGGTAGATTTTATTTTGGGCCCAGTCGATCGATGCGTGGGGATGAGCCATTTGCGGGAAGCCAGCAACAGGATCGGGAAGCAGTTGCTCGCGCAAGCACGCGCGCGTGTGCAAGTCGTACGTCCACACATCGTCGAATTCCCGGTCGGCCCGCATGCCACCAAAGATCCACAGCCGCTTGCCTTGGCCCGGCACCCCGTACCGCCCCACCGAGGGTTCCAACACCATCGCATGTCCCTCGAGGGCGGCGTGCCCGGGTTCGAGTCTTCAAACAGTTGCTCCCATCTCCGACTCACCAGATCGTACTTCCACATCCTAGCCACTGACCGCCCCGTGGCGCCGCATCGGGATTGACAGTGAACCCACCAAAGACATACATCATCTGCGCGTCTGGGTCCACGACCATCTGGTGCCGATACATCAGCACCGGTCCGTCGGACGCCGACACATCGTGCGAGTAACATGTCCACCTCCCCGTTCGTGTTGAGTACCCCCACAATCGGATGCCAAGCGGTTACTGGGCCAGCCGCCCCTGCGGCCGGTGGGCTCTGCACCCCCTCGGCATACGGCTCTCGGTGGGGGCCAAGTGGGTCGGTCGACCGAGAGGCGGAGCTGGTCCAAGAAAGCTTCGGTTCGAGCCAGACCACGACGAGCGTCCATGGGCGGGCATCACCCGTAGGGTCCAGTGCCGCAGCCTGCGCAAGCTCGGCGATATGGGCATTGGTATCGACAAAGCGACCGAGGAGGTAGATTATACCACTCCGCGCGTCCCAGGACATGCAGTGGTAACTTCGTGGTCCTGGTCCTGCCGGATCGGGACTGGGGCGGACGCCACTGGCGCTCGGATAAGGTGTAGGTCCACAGATCACCCATGTGCGTGCGAGCCGGTCCAGCCACCCAGTAGGTAGACCACACCCCGGACCGGGTCCACAGCCATCGCTGCACCGGCACGAGCAACGGGGGCCTCGGTCTCGGCAGCCTGCCGGCCATGTGGCTCGGGGACGGTGCAGTCCATTGCGCCCTTGGTCTGGTCCGGGCGGCAGAGCGCTCAAATAGGGTGGGTTGGTGGGGAAGTTGAGACCCATTTATCTCCTCCCCGGTTTGAATCTCTGTTGGCCATCAGATACTGTCCCTGTTTCGCCACATGCTGCTCCTCGAGACACGCCTCGGCCGCATCAAAGTCTCCGTGAAGGACGAGGGCGTCAAAGAGACGGGCGACGATGGGGTGCTCAAAGGGACGCTTGTTCACCGCATTCGTGCCAGGGGGGTGGAGTTGGTGCTGGACCTGGGCCGCGATGGGGCTCAGTTGGTTCGAAGGCAGACCCTCAGCCGAACCGCCTAGGTTGGCGCTGGCAAGCAGGGCCTGGAACGCGTCGAGATGCCCCGTGGTGCGCAAATGTTTCGCCGCGAGACGAAGGACGAGGTCGTTGAGGTGTTCGCGCCATGTATCCAGCACACTCTGCACCAAGCGCGGATCCGATACACCGCGGAAGGCGAGATGCCAAATGTCAAGTGGTTGGGCGCAAAAGCCTGCAGAGGCACAATCATCAGATACCGCGTCGCGAACACTGCGCCACCCGCGTCCTGGTGGCGCAGCAAAAACGTCTCTGGCTGCGAGTCGTTGCGGAGGCCATTGCGCAGGACGCGGACCCCGAAGCGTTGGGCCCGGGGGATCCGACGCGTCGTCCGCGTCTGGAGAGGCAAGGCGTAGATCTTGAAATCGGCCAGGTTGCACGGGTTGGGCTGTTGTGCTTCCCAAACAAGACGGACCGCACCACCGCGGCTGTGCGAGGCGGATGATGAGATGGACACGCGTGGTGCGCCCGCCGCCGGAGGGCAGGTCGGCGCTGGCCCAGCGGCTGCGCTTGTCGTACGGCCGGTCCTCGAGGATGAGGTTGGGGTGGAAGTCGCCACGTGCCCGGTGGAGGAGGCGATGGTGTAGCGGAGTGGGACGTCGCTGCTGGCAGCGACTTCGCCCGCCAGCTGGGCCACGCCGTCGACGGCCGACATGGACGGAAGCTGGAGGCGGGGGTGGTGGTGGTTGGTGGTGGTGATAAAATGGGCGGTTTCCTTGTCCCCGCTGTTGCCTATTGTGGCTGGTTCCCACCGGCGGAATTCGAGCACACGGCCTGTGTCTACGTTTCCCGTCTCGGCTGTGCTCTGGTATGCCCTCGCCCGCTCTGCGTCACTAGTCACTGCTGCATTGGCTCCATCTCGCCGGCCAGGCGAACCAGCGCCATGTCCGTGTCCAGGCCACCACCGCACAGTCCTGCCCTCTGTTTCCTATCTCCTCCGGCCCCTCCGTCCGACCCGTCCCCGTCGGGAACATGTGGACCAGTGCGCCCGTTTGGGTTTGTGGCTCCTCCACAGAACGTGGGCAACACATGCATCTGTTACCCATCCCAGCGCGCCAGGCCCCACGTAGCACCCAGCTAGCAGCCCGCCATGCGCCGCTCAGAAGCGGAGAGGGGTAAAGAACCAGCGGTTCTTGCCCGTCAAGTAGCGCTCCTCGAACAGCTTCTTGACCGCCTCTTGGCGTCCTTCTTGGCCGCTGGCTCCTTGAGCGCATCGGCCGTGACCACGCCCTTGAGGCCCTCGAGCTCCAGCGCATAGCGCGTGGGCATGAGGTGGTTGTAGTTGACCGCCTTGACGAACGGCTTGACCTTGCTCCGGCGCGACACCTTCTTGGCGTCCATGGCCTTGGTCACCTTGCGGGGGTAGCGCTCAATGCCGGCCACGAGGACGTGGGGGTAGGGACGCTCCTTGGTGCCGTCGTCGTGCTGCTTGATCACCACCACCTTCTTACCCGCTTGGCGGCCGTGGAGGACAAGAGCAACCTTGCCAGGCTTGTAGATGCGTGCCATGGTGTCTGTTCGCAGCGCTGGGTCAGCACTTGTGCGCGGGAGGATGGTGGGCACGCGGGCGGCAGGTGCCGGGGGGCGTGGGGACACGACGAGCGCACCACGGGAACGTACCTGGGTGTGCGCGGCGCGGCGGGTGCGGTGAGGCAGGTGGGAGGAGGCGTGCGCTGGCGGTGCTCTGGCGCATCCAGCCGTCCTGTCTCCACCGCCGTCCCAGCCGCGGCGCAAAGACGCACTGCCTGCCTTGCCGCTGCCAATGCCCACACTGCCCTGCTGCCCCGCCCCTGCCCATGCGTTCGGTTCACACTGGCCCTGCGCCGCGCCCTTCCGCAGCAACCCGCGCACCAATAGGGTTGCTCCGCCCAACCCTACCGCGGGGGGTCACGTGGCGGCTCGCCTGCAAGGCAAGCAACCGTCGGCCAATCCAAACGAGGTGGGCACTGGTTTGCGGTTGCTGCCCCGCAGTGGCTCTCAAGTACACGCTCATCACATCCCACGCAGCCTTCTTTCCAGCTAAGCTCCCAGCCGCCCCCACCAGCACCCACCGCGACAAGGGCGACTGTGCGTAGAGTTACGCCGCCACACCAACTACCATGGCCGGCCATACTGCATTGGGTCCGTGTCCGCAGCGCGCGCACGCCGGCCGACCAAAAGGCAGAGATCTGAGAGCGGGCTGACGCGTCCTGACGCCAGCCCGGGAAGCGGAAACAGGGGTATGGAGACAGGCCAGCGAGGCAGACATCGCAGACCAGGAACGCAGCCGTGAACGAGGGTGGCATCCTTCGCGCGTCTGCGCTCGTACGGGACAAAGCAGGAGCAGGGAGCCAAGCGCGTTCACTGGTCAGGGCGGGGAAGGGGCTAGGGGACAATACAAGGAGGGTGCCGAACGGCCGAGGGAATAGGCCTGCAGGACACCGGGAAGGGCAGACAGGCGAAATGGGGGGGAGGAGGGGGGAGGGGTCCAGGGGCAAAAGGGCAGCACCAAGGGAATCTATCCCGCCCAAATTAGAGCAGGCCGCAGTCGCGCAAGTTGTTCGAGATGATGGTATCGTTGACTGCCGACATGACAAACTTGATCTGCTGGGTGTCCGTGGCACAGGTGTAGTGCGTGTAGATCGTCTTGGCCGGGTTCTGGTTCAGATGAACAAACTTGGCTGTCAAGTATTCGAGCGCAGCAGTGTAATCCGACCCGCCAGTGTAGTCAGCAAAGTAGTTGGCCAACGGCGAGACAGCAATCTTTTCGCGGAAGAGATCGACCTTGTTCATAAAGAGGATGATGGAAGAGTTGAAGAACCAGCGCGAGTTGCAGATCGAGTCAAAGCGTCAAGGCCTCGTGCATACGGTTGACACTGGCGTCCTCGTACAGCGCTTGGTCGTACTCGGAAATGGCCACGAGAAAGAGAACGGCAGTGACGCCTTCAAAACAGTGGATCCACTTTTTGCGCTCGGATCGCTGTCCGCCCACATCAAACAGTTTGTATGTCAACCGACCAATCTCGAACCGAGTCTCGGTGATGCCGGTGGTCTTGACGCGCGAGCGGAGCACATCCTGGTCTGTTGGCAGGTAGTCTGGCGCACCAATGCGGGCAATCGCGTCAAAGTAATACGGCGCCGAATCGTTCAGCTGGAATTCGCGGGCGCGGCGAAACACGACTGTACGCCAGCGTCGTGCCATAGCGTCGCAATGGCCTGCTGCAACGCGGGTGGGAGCGCATCGGTTTCCATCTGGTCGGGCGCAGCGACGACGAGTTGGGCGGCGGGGACGGTTTGTTGGTCGGCAAGTGGTAGGTCCAGGACCTCCATGGCCTCGAGCAGAACTTTCATGCTCTGAACGGTATTGGAGAAGATGATTTCCTTGTACGACGCACGCTCCGCCTCGGAGTAGGGCCCGTGGTGGATGAGCTTCATCTGCTTGAGCACCGTGCTCTTGCCCGACTCGCCGGCGCCGAGGAGCAAGAGTTTGACCTCGTTGCGCTGGGCCATGCGGTCGGCCTTGAGCTGGGCATCGATGGCGTCGCTCCGGGCAGCAGCGGCCGAGTCGTCGGGGCGAGAGGCGGTGCAGCCCATGGCGAGGAGGAGAGGGGGTGGAGGTGGGAGCGACAGGAGCACGGCGGGCAGCCCAACGCGCAACGCGCGCTTCCGTGTGGCGCCCACGCGCTCACCGGTCAGCGGTCACCGATCAGGAATCGGCAATGTTCAAAGTCATGGGTGGTAGTCATCGATCGCAACAGCAGCTAGGGGCTCGGAGATCTGTCTAGTTGCCATGCCTCCTCGATGGTCCAACGGCTATGATGTGACGCTCTCACTGCCACCGCAGGGAACCGTCAAGACCCGGGTTCGACTCCCGGTCGGGGAACTTTTTTTCGCTGCTCTGCTCTGCCTTGCTGTCCCGCGCCATGAGTTGCGTCTCAGCGTGCCTTCCCCATCGCCGCTCCACGTTCACTGCCCTCGGCCAAAAGACCCACCACCGCCTGCGGTGCGCATTGCTCGTCCCCGCGCTCAGCGCCCAGCACGCCTGCTTCCTTTCCTCGCCGTGTGGCGGGCACGGCAGACAAATGGATTGCCCAGACCTGCAGCTGCTCGAGCAGCCAGCGGGCCGTGGGAGCAGGGGACCGCGGGAGCAGGGGACCGCGGGAGCAGGGACCGCGAGGCGGAGACAGGGGATGGTGGCCGTGGGCAAGTGGAACGACGTGGGTTTGAGTTCTGCTCTCCGTCGGCGGCTGGCGCCTGTTTTGGCGCTGGGAGCGACATATTTAAGCTCCGCTGCCTCAGCCCCACGCAGTCTGCCAGGTCTCAGCAAAAAGAGCCCCTTCCTGTTTCGCCACGGCGTCCGCCGCTTCTCGTCGCCCCACCACCACCTCCTGCGCCGCGCTGGCCGCCGTCGTCTCTCGCCTGCGCCGCCGCTGTCCCTCGGCACACACACTCTCTCGGCCGCAGAGCAAAGCCGCCCACGCGTCACAGTCACGCAGCCGGCCCCATCACTCCCGCCCGGCGCGCCACGAGGCCAGTGTCAGGGTCTCCCCCTCTGCCCCCTCGCCCCGGGTGCCAGGATGCCCGTGACGCTGTCGGCGTCGGCGCGGTCGCCGCGTCGCTGGCGGCGGACAGCGACCCGCGTTGCTCCCTCCACTGCCCCCCACCTACGCGTCGCCCCTCTCGCGCAGCAGCTTTCCCGGCCGCTGCTGTGGCCGTCCAGCGACTCGGAGACCGACCCCCCCTCCGACTGGCGCCACAGCCGTCTCTCGCTCCACACCCCCTCCCGCCGAGGGAGACGACGATCTGTTGGACGCCGGTGCTGGCGTCTCCCCCCGAGGCTTTTGCGACCGTAGCAATACCCCGTGTACCAGCGAGCCGCCCACGATGCTCGACCGGTTCTGGCGCCGATTCGGGGCACGCCCGTGGCTGCGCGGGACCTTTCCCCGGCTCGCCCCGAGCCCGCGCCAAGCGCCGAGACGCCATCCAAGTTGACAAGGGCTGAGCGCCGGTGGGTCGTGTTCAAGGTCGGACTGATCGTTGGTTCTCTGTTCCTATCCTGCATTGCGATCTTGGTCACGACGCTGTGGATGTGTCTCCCGCCGCTCGAGGTGGAGGACAAAGACAAGTTTCGTCTGCCGCGCTCGTTTGATGAACTGGTGCAACTCCATGCCTTGATGATCAAGTATAAGCAGTCCTTCAGTGGGCGTCTGCTTGTTTGCTGGGCGTCTACCTTTGTCTTTCTCCAAGCGTTTGCCATCCCAGGTAGCATGTGGATGGCCATCTTGGCTGGTGCCGTGTGGAGTACGCCGGTTGCGTACCCCTTGGTGATCTCGGTACGTCTATCCTTGTCCCCTACTTTGTGCCTTTTGTTTGCTCTTCTCTGTTGTCTCTCCTCTGTCCTCTGATTGCTGTTTCTGAGGCTGACCCACGGCTTGCGATCAGGCGGTGACATGCGGCGCGACAGTAGCCTACTTTATCAGCAAACCAATGGGCTCCCTGCTCCTTGTCCAGCCTCGATGGAAGCAGCGGGTGGAAAGTTGGAAAGCCCGGATCCAACAGGAAGAGCACCTGATTTCGTATCTTATTTTGCTTCGCATGGCTCCCGTCCCGCCCCATAGCGTGGTCAACATCGCTTCGCCCCACTTGGGCGTGAGTCTGGTCCCGTTTTGGATCAGCACTGCGGCCGGCACCGCCGCCGTCTCTTTTATCCACGTCACCGTCGGCCAAAAGCTCGAAGAAATGACAACACCCGAAGAGATGCACCTCTTCTCTTGGCACAACATGCTCTTGCTTGGCGGCGTGGTCGTAGCGGCGCTCTTGCCCCTGGCGGCGCGAAAACGGTACGCAGCGGCCCCGCTGGAAGATGCGGCGGGACCGGAAGGTGAGATTGCCTGCCGCCCGATAATGATGACTTGGCCACGTCCCCCTCTGACGAGGAGGCCCACCCCACCGTACGGACACAGACAGTGCCTACTTGGTTCTTATCCCGCCCGAAGAGCAGGAGGCAAGTAGCGTCTAGCGCGCTTAGCCGAGGCGTGGATGTGACTGTGCGCACCCTGGCCTCCCTGGCCTCCCTGGCCTCCCTAGCTTTTACACCCTGGCTTGAACCCCATCTTCACCGACGCCTACCCATTCATTGCATTTGCATGCCATGCGCACTCCCCCTCCCTGTTTCCTCCTTCCTGCTGTACACTGCTGCTCATTTCATGGCTCTGCTCGGTGCGCGAGCCTGTGACGTAGCAGGCCTCTACCAGGCGATCGAGGAGGGGAACCAGCGAAGGCGAGAAGGAAGGGTTAGTTCGTCATTGGGGCCAGACTCGTATTAACTCCAGTGGGACGCTGAGTGGAATGGGCGGCCGAAGTCGAAGGACGTCAGGGGACGTCCGCTTGTGGTCGACCTTGTCGGTCGACCTCTACTTGCTAGGTTTTTTAGGTTTCTACCTCCGTACTAGACCATTCGTGCACAGCCGTTCCCTAACCCCTGTATGCGCAAACACCACCAACCCACCAATGACGACGAGACGGACAAAGCCCATAACAATACACTCCCATCTACTTCTTGCTGGCCGCGCTGTGTTCGGTGGCCATGGCGAGGAGCAGGTCAAACTCGCCGCTGCGCTGAGCTAGCTCATGGAAGGACGTCGACGCGTCTTGCAGCAGTTCCAACGGCGTCGCAAATTCCACCACCTTGCCCTGGTCCAGAAGCAGCACACGGTCGAAGTCGGCAATGCTGCGCAACCGATGCGCCACGACCAGCATCGTTGCCTGAGCCATCTCGGTGCGGATGGTTTGCTGGATCTTGGCGTCGGAGCTGGCGTCCAAACTGGCCGTGCCTTCATCCAAGATCAAGATGCGGGACGTGCGCAGCTTGAGCAGACCCCGGGCCAGAGCAAGCAGCTGCCGCTGGCCTTGGCTAAAGTTGGTTCCGCCTTGCAGCACTTCCATCTCCAGACTGGTGATTACCACCCGTTTCGTTCCTTCCTCCGACTCGGACGGGACTGCCGACAAGGGCTGGACAGGGGTGGTGTGTACCGGACGCTTGCCGGCTCGCCGAAAGCACCTCCTCCTGCGTCACAAGTTGGCATCGTTCCAGCGCGTTCCACAGCTCGAGGTCTTCGTACTCATTGAACGGATCCAAGTTGGACCGGACCGTGCCTTGGAAAATATCGTTTTGTTGTGAAATAACCGTTAACCGCTTCCGCAGCGTCTCCAACGGCACCGTCGCAATATCAATCCCGTCAATCACAATGCTGCCCTTTTCAGCTTCGAGGAAGCGGAAGAGGCATGAGGCCAAGGATGACTTGCCGCTCCCCGTGCGTCCACAAATCCCAATCTTCTCCCCCGCCTTGATCTGCAGCGACACCTCTTGCAACACCAGCGGCAGTTCGGCGCTGTACCGCGCACACAGCTTGTCCACCACGATCCCACCTTGGGCCGAAGGCCAGTGGGCTGGTGGCTCTTGGCCCCCCGTTTTCTCACTCGGTAGCTCAATGTACTCGTCAACCCGCTCCACTGAGGCCAAATTGACCGAGAAGCTGGCCCAGAGACGCACCAGCCAAAACACACTGTCCACCAGCATGATCGCGTACGACAAGATGAACCCGGCCTGCGCCGCGTCGATGGCAGGCGAGAGAATGAGCACAACAGAGACGATGAGGGTGAAGAGTGAGGAGAGGATACTGATTCGTGCGCTGAGCCACCGATTGACCAGCCAGAGCGAATGGAACGGCCGATTGGCCTGGTCAACGAGTCGGATGCACTGTTGTGTGAACCGGCCCGTATCGCCACACGCGCGAATCAGAATGTTGCCCGAGAGAACGTCGCCGAGGAGCGTGTAGAGTGGGGAACGTTGGATGGACTCGAGCCGCTTGTAGTCCCGCGCACTGTGGAGGTACAGCATCGATACCCCCAAGTACGCCGCCATCATCACCACGGAAAATGCCGCGAGGGTGGGCGAGCCCCAAGCAATCACTGCCACCACGGCCACCAGCTCCATAAAGGTGGTCAAGACAAACGTCGCATTTGACCCCAGGCCTTCGTCGACGGTGGAGATGTCTTGCGAAACGCGGTTCATCACCCGACCCACAGGCACACGGTCAAACCACCCCGGCTTGGCGTGCAGAATGGCGTGAATCAGTTGGCGATAGATCCGAGACGAGGCAACCAGGCCGCCCATCAGCGCCACCAAATCGCGCACCGAGTGGAGCGCAATGTAGAGAAACGACAAGAGCGTGTAGACTACTAGGTACCGCATCGAGTCGTCCCTTGGCTTGGGTTCGAGTGAATGACCAGCACCACTTGGCTCTTTCCCCCTGCAAGGTCCGGAACCGAATCGTCGTTCCCAACCCACCTCTTGAGCCAGGCCGTAGCGATAACGTTGCATCCCTGCGCCGCGACAAAGAGGGCCAGGATCAGGACCCAGACCAGGCCGGATCGCAACGGCGTAGACGCAAAGTTTGACATCCAAAGTGCGTACGCGCGCTGGGACACGGCGCCTTGGGCCATAGCCTCTTCGTCCCGGAACTCGGCCTTTTTGGCCAGACGCTTCTGCAGCTCCGCCGCTTCGTTGGCCCGTTGCCCATCTTCCAGCTCTTCAATGGTAAGCGGTGGTGGTGGGCAGTATCCTCCTTGACCAACTCGCGGATCTCTTCTTGGAACAAACCTGATTCCACCACTTTTTCTGCCGAGCCCTGCACCACCACCTTTCCGTGTTCCATTGCGACCACAAGGGAAGCCCCGGGTAAGGTCAGCGACACGGCATGGGTAACCATGATGATGGTACGGCCCTTGGCCAGTTCGCCACGGAGGTAATGCTTGTACATATGTTCGCTGGTCGATGCGTCCAGTGCCGAGAAGGCATCGTCAATCAACAACACCCGGGCCGATGAGTACACTCCCCCCCCAAAAAAGCAGTCTATTAGCCAATATGCACACCACCATGCCCACACAGAATCCACTTACGGCAACGCGCCAAGCCCACCCGAGCCTTTTGTCCACCGGATAATGCCGTGCCCTTTTCGCCCACCTCGGTTTCTTCCCCGTACTCGAGAACCTTCAGGTCGGGCTCGAGCGAACAGGCCTTCAATACCGCCTTGAAACGTGTCTCGTCGTACGGCAAACCGAACAGAATGTTCTCCTTGATCGTCGTGCCCAAGAGCCAAGGGGTCTGCGGGGCATAGCCCACCGTGTCCGTCAAGCCATCCGACGTTACAGGAAGTGCGTCCCGGCGCAACGGCGACGGCAGATGATTCCTACCCTTGAGCTTACGCATCTCCCCCATCAGAGCGAGCAAGAGGGACGATTTGCCCGATCCGACGGGACCCACCACAATCGACAGACCCGGCGGGAAAGAGAGGTCGAGTCCGTCTAGAAGGAAGCCCTGGTCCTCCTCTTGATCATCGGTGAGAGCATAGGTGAAGCGTGCGTCGCCCGTGAAGCCAACATAAGGAGCCGGTCCATCGAACGGCTCGAGCAGCTGCTCGTACTTGCTCGTCTCGTCCTCTTTGAGGAAAGCGTCGATCCGACGAAGTGAAATAAGCGCACCAAGCACATCGGGAAGCTGCGAAGGAAGTGTCTCCAGGCCTTCGCGTACCAAGTTGAGGTAGGCGAGCACCGTAAAGGCCACCTCAGCGGTCAGCGGGCGATGGAGGAGGTAGGTGTGGCAGGCAAAGACAGCCATGGTGGCCAGCGTTGGTGTGGCGGAGAAAGACATGCTCTCAATCATGATGATAAACACCCGGCGACGCAGAATGCTCAACTCCAGGTTCCGGATCGCATCGAGCTTCTGGCTAAAGGGTTTCTCCCAGGCAAAAACTGGTAATCACGGGTTAGTACCATGTCCATCCGGGACAACCAAGGGGGGCACACATAACATACTCTTGACGGTCTTGATGGCCTGCAATGTCTCCAGGGTCCGGTTGAGACGACGGTCGCTGACCTTGAGCAACTGCTCTTCCGTGCGCAGGTAAAAGGTCGACACGAACCATTGTACTGGAAGCATGATGACGAGCACGGCCAGGCCCGCCGCCGCGCCCCAACCCACCAAGCGGAACAAAAAGTAGATCCCAAACAGAACCATGAGCGGCGCCTCGGGGAAGATAAATTGGATGTAGGCAGCCTCTTCACTGACGCGCATCGTGTCGGTAGAAAGGAGGTTGTTAACTTGTCCATCGGTAGCGCGACCAGTAGGGACCTCCTCTTCCTCTTCCTCCTCCTCGTTGTTCTGGTCCTCTCCATCATCCGACTTTTGGCTGCCGGGCTTGGTGCCGCCGAGAGCGGAGCGGCGCAGGGCCTTGGTCATAATCTCGGTAATCAGAATGGACCGCACGCCCACACTGATTTTGCGCCCCGCAGCAAAGGCTTGCATGCCAAACACGGTGAGTGCCACCGTTCCCACACACATCAGTCCGGCATACAACAAGCCAATGTGCAGTGGTGCCTCTCCCATCTCGGGAGTCCAGGTGGGATCGTGGTTCATGCGCCACCGGAGGTTGATAAAGTGAAGAATGTACTCGGTTCCCAGCGGCGCAGCGACCGAGACAGACCCGCGAAGAAAAGCAAAGATCATTTGTTGACCAAAGATGGGCCAAAAGTAGACCAGCAGCCGCATCGCCAACGACCGCTCGCGTCCCTTGCCATCTGCTCTGTTGATCGTGAACCGAAAGTGGCTCAGTGTGGCAGCGGTCAAGGCAGACGGTACCAGATTGGGCACCTGGTCCAGCGACGCGCTCGCCCTCCAAAAGTTGCCCCAGACTAGCGGCGTGGCATACCCAAAAAACATGCACGACCAGGGAGAGGCTGTCAGTTCCGGTGCCAGCGGACCGGCCTTGGCTTCGTCTGGGGGTTGAGACGCCGCAGGCCCCACGTCGATCTGGTGCAGGTCACGGAGAAATTCAGGGGCGGTCAGACGTTGGGGGAAGAAGAGCGTAGGAAGCACAAACAACACCGACGCCGCCAGCTGGACACTGGTGAACAAGGTAAGGGAACGAGGGGCGGGCGGGGACGAAATCAGCAGCGCGCGCAGGTTGGTCCCGATCACAACGAGGTAGGTGAACTGGAGCACGCACTGGTGCGCCAACACGGACACTGAAGACGTCCACGACACATACGACAGCAACACATAGTATACCCACAGGCCCGCCCATACAAGCTGCCATGCATTGGCAGGTGCCGGGTCGGAGGCCCATGCGGCCACATGCAGGCCAACGAGCAGGATGGCACCGACGGCTTGGCCCATGCGGAGCAGGTCCAGGCTGATGATGCGCCGCCTCAGCGACTCGGGCACAGGGTCGACCGGGTTGGCCTGGACCTCTTGGAGGATGATGACATTCTCAGCATCAAAGACTCGCTGCGCCGTTTCCAACGCAGGAGAGGAACCGTTAGGGACGTCGAGCTTGACACGGCCGGCAGCGCGGGGGCGGGCGACCTGGAGGGCGAGGAGCAGGGGCGGAGAGGGCGACGAGGGTGAGCGGGAGGAGGGTGTCGAGGGAGCAGGAGGAGAAGTCAGAGCCACCCTCCCACAGGGGGCAGTGTGGGTGTGGGCTCGTATGCGGTCCATGGAAAGGCGCGAGGGGGGGGGAGATAATCGATAAGCGTGCATGGGCCTAATCGCCGTTCTTCTTAAGGCCGTGCTCAAATTAATCAACGCTCAGCTCAACGTGCGTCGGCGCTCGGCAGGAATCAGCGACCCACGCCTCCGGGCGCTCATCGATCGGCACCCTCTGAGCGGTGATATCCGATGCAGGAACGGGGCCGCCGCCGGGGGGCAGTGTCCGCCGCCCCACGCCTGGCTCTGCGCCGCCGGGCCGGCGGACGCAGGAGACAGGGCCAGTGCGCTGGTGCAACCATTCTGAGGAGTCACCAGCTGGTCCCGCCTAGTCATACGCACACGCCCTTGGGTCTTGTGACTCGCCAGGCGTCATCGGCGCCTCTCTTTGAGCCAACCACAGCGCGCCCCGGTTCTCTGCCTGCCCTTCTGCTCAGTGCGCTCAGTCCAGGCACCGCACCCCCCCCCCCCCATCAGAAGGTGACAGCACGGGTCCAGGAGTACACTCGGCCATCGAGGCACGTGGTATATATGTTTCTCAGTTCTCTCGTCTGTTCCTGCGAGTTTTCTTGCTATCAATTGATCCGTACCAAACTGTACTATCCTACTGTAGCACTCCTCCCCCCTACATCAGATACACTCACACTTGCCCTCACCGCCTCAACCACCCCTCTGCCTCCCAAAGCTCTCCGGGCATCCGTCTGATACAAGCTGCAACAGGGAAAATGACTGCAGACTGATTGAATTGACGTCAAGAGATTCAGAATTCAGGGTTTCCAGACTGAGAACCGTGGCAAATAAAAACATGCAGAAAACCAGTGAATCATCGCAAGGCCGAGACTGGTAGCCACGGACGGCTTGCGAATCGCCGCAGAGGCACGAAACGCCTATACCGTTCAAACTCGGGCGTCTTCGCATCACAGCGTTTCCAGGGTGGAAGCGCGGGCGCCGAGAATGTCGACCAGACGCTTCACGCCGAACCACCAGGCACTCTTGCCCGTGCGCAGCTTCATGTCCGCCTCCCGCGCCATGTCCTGTGCCGACCTCATCTGGATCGACGAGCCATGGATCGTGATGATCGCCGCCGAGGACGGGTCGTAGGGTTGCTGAACCTTGCGCTTTTGTTCCATGTAAATCTGCTCCACCGCCTCACTGTCCGACTCATCTTCTTCAATTTCGCGCGCGGCCGTGAGCGCCGGCGCGATCATAGATCTTCTTGGGCCAGCTCGGGGCGCGCCTTGCCCTCGATCCATTGGCACATGCGCAACGCGAGACGCGAGGCCCGGCACCGATCCAGCGGCGAGGGCGTGCCGCCTTGGAGCGTGTGACCGAGCATGGCCGAGCGGGCATCAAAGTAAGGATGGCCCTCTTGCTTGAAGATGTTGGTGAGCACCTCGGTGGTATAAACCTTGCTCGAATGATCGTTGCGGATGATCAACCGGCCCTCGGAATGGCCGGGCTCGTCGAGGCTGTAGCGCGTCTTGAGCCACTCGACGTCCTTGAGCAGCTGGTCGAGGTTCATGCCCATCTCTGGAATGTACGTGATGGAGGCACCCGTAGCCAGACCACCCATGACGGCCAAGTAGCCATTGTTGCCACCCTGCGTCTCCACCACAAACACCCGGTTCCGACTGGCCCGGGCCGACTGCTTGATCGAGTCGCAAGCGTTCATCAAAGCATTCAGCGCCGTGTCCGACCCGATCGAGAAATCGTTCATGGGAACATTGTTGCTCAGCGTGGCGGGAAGAGCGGCAAGCGGGACACGGAAGGCAGGGTATTGTCCACGCATCTCGTCCATCAGCTTGACCACATGGAATGATTCAAACCCGCCAATGAGCATCAAACCGTCCAGCGCATGCGCTTGCATCTTGCTCGCCACCGCCCCATAGTCAACCGACGGCAGCACCCGGTTCGTGCCCAATTCCGAACCGCCTCGGATACCCCAGGTGTCCACACGCAGCCAATCCACCTCCCGCACATTGTCCTGCAGCAGACCAGGGAAGCCATTGGAGATGAGCAGCGGCGTGTGGCCACGCGCCAACAGGTACCGCACCATAGTCCGCGTCGCCGAATTCATCCCGCCGGCTGGCGCACCAATGTGCATGATGCCCACACGGAGACGGTGCTGCTCATCCACCAATGTGGCAGGGTTGATTTGGGAAATGTACTTCCACGCGTTAAGGTCCTCTGCAAACGTAGGTCCGCGCCCGGCCATCGCATCGCTGAAACGCTTTTCCTCAATGGCCTTGGCGACGCCTTGGGTCTGTTCAATGGCATACTTGAGCGGCACGCGGGTAATCTTGTTCTCCTGGGTGCCAATCACGTACGAGGGCGTGGAGGGCGTAGATTCCAACAGTGCCTTGACCGCCTCGACAGCCTGGAGGGTGGCCAAGATTCGGTCGTTGGCATCGGGCGTACCGCCGCGTTGAGTGTGACCCAAGGTGGTGACACGCGTGTCGAGTCCCAGCTTGTCGGTCAAGACCTGGGCCACGTCGCTAGCCTTGATGGGATTGAGGTCCTTGTCGATCGCACCTTCGGCAATGATGACGATCGTCTTGCGCTTGCCGGCTTCGCGGTGCTTTTGCAGCACGCAGCACATCTCATCTGCCCATCCTCCTCAGCGCCCCCGGGCGCATCGGCATCGTTGCAGAGAGGCGGTTGTTCCGGAATGAAAATGTAGTCGGCGCCCGTGGCAATGGCGCACTGCAGCGCAATCCAACCGCAGTGACGGCCCATGACTTCCACCACAAACGCACGAGAGTGCGAAGCGGCAGTGGAGGAGATGGAATCCACAGCCTCGCACGCTCGTGCGAGCGCAGAAGAACAGCCGATGGTCATGTCGGTCGTGGCAAGGTCATTGTCAATCGACCCCACCAACCCAACAATGCGAAGGTGCTTGAACTTGTCGTACTGCGCTTGACTGATCCGGCCCTCCTTGAGCAGCGCACTGACATGCTCTGGCCACTCGTGACGCAGCACATCCGCGCCGGTCAAACTGCCATCCCCACCACACACGGCGAGACAGTCAATGCCATGGGAGATGAGGTTGAACGCAGCTTGGCGACGGCCCTCGGGCTGGCGGAACTCCACACAGCGCGCGGTACCGATCAAGGTGCCGCCCTAGCAAAATAAATTTTTTGTTCAGTCAGCTGCTTGCTTGCAGGATAGGTCAAGTGACCAAGTACGGTGAGGATTGTTAGTTAATTCACGTACCTGCTCCATCCAGCCCCGAACGTCATCCCAACCAACGCGAATGATGTGGCGGCCCTTGAGGCCAGTGTCCGCGGCTCCGCCCACGCCCTCGCGCAGCAGCTCGCCATCGCCGTAGGTGGTTACAAAGCGTTGACGACGCGCGTACGGCTTTTCCCAGGGGTACTGGTACGCGGCTGCGTCGGGTGTAGGGTCGATCCCGGGCACCTGGTCCACCGACGGCTTGCCCTTGAGGTGCGGCTGGCGGGCATGGAGGCGGGCGCGGGAGTAGGTGTTTCGGCCACGGTGTTGCCCATCACCAGGCCCGACAGGCCCTCACGGATGAGGTACGCTTCGCAGCCCTTGTAGAGGGCGAACTTAACCACCGCACGCACCGCCGCGTTCATCCCGTCGGCATCGCCGCCGGAGGTCATGACGGCGAGGCGGGTCTTGGACCCGCCTTGGGCAGGCCGGGGCAGGGCGAGGGTGGGGGAGGCCGTGTCGTGGGAAGACATAGTGGGAAGGGGTAAGGCCTACGCGGGTAGAAGCTCACAGACGGCCCGGGGGAAGGTGCGGGCGAGGAAGACGAGGCTGCTTTAAACTTAAAGGACTGTGGGTTGGAACACGGCCGACGGCCTGGCCATTCCTCTGCGGTGTCCAGCAGGCCGCCTGTCACTATCACTGGCCAGGTGCCCGCGGAACAATGCACGGCACAAGTGGTGCAGCGCCAACAGCGGCGCCACGCCAAGGCTGCCGAATTAAACTTTAAACCCGCCGGCCGCGGCATGCGACTGCCCCCGTGCCAGAGCCACTGAGTCGTGTGCCTCGCAGGCGGCAGGCACGGGGGCAGGCAGGGCGCGATCGGCAGTTACGTCAGCGCCGCCGGCCTCGTCCCAGATCGACCAGATCCCAGATGCCTGCCCCCACTGGTGCCCGGCGGGTGACAATCCCACCTCCTCTTCGTGTCCGTCCACGTTAAACTCAGCAATCGCTCCACCTTGCCACGCCCCAAACCCCCGCAGCTTCTCTCTCTCCCGGCTTCCGTCGGGCAGAGTGACATGTGACATCACCAACCACGGTGCCTGTCTTTGTCTGCCGCACTCCACCGTACTCCCTTCTCAGATCTCACGGATGAATTCGCTCAGGCCAGCGCTCGCTCAGTCACGTTTACACTTTAGCTTTACCCCCTCTCGTCCGCGTCATCGACATCGAACATCGGTCGACGTCTTCACAGATCTCACGCTCGCTGAGCCTTAGATCTTAGCCTTAGTCCGAACCTGCAGGCAGCCAGAGCGCACGCGTCCAAAGTGACGATCGCACGTCCTTTCATCAACAATTGCCCCCAGGCCCCAAGCCCAGAGGGAAAAAAAGTAATACAAGCCATAGTGATCTAGTGAGTGATACAGGCTCACGTGCAACCTGCGCATGTGCTTGCTCGGCCTCCCCTTGAAGCTTGAGGGCACAACTGCCTGTGCGCAAAATCGTACCAAATAGCCCCACTCTCTCCCCGTCGTCACATTGTCGCTCCCTCACTCACCCACTAACACCACTACCACTAGCATCACTGTATCCAACTCTGCTGAGCATGGGGAACCATTGGATATTGATACCGAGCCAATCGTACGCCGAGGCGGAGATCCCCTTGGCATGTTGACGAGGTTGCCATGCCTTTTTGGGCAGATCGATTCGCATGGCACCCCCAAGTAATAAGACCTACTACTCGGTATATTGA
The DNA here is from genome assembly GCA_003971905.1 of Moniliella sp. 'wahieum'. Taxonomy (NCBI): domain Eukaryota; kingdom Fungi; phylum Basidiomycota; class Moniliellomycetes; order Moniliellales; family Moniliellaceae; genus Moniliella; species Moniliella sp. 'wahieum'. The sequence goes on along the minus strand of RSEE01000109.1, from coordinate 75,970 downwards.
GCTTATGGCCCTTCAAGCTTCACATTTCATTGTCACTTCCTTGGGCCATGCGGGTTTTGAGCTCAGCTCAAGTTCAAGCTTCAGCCTCCCCCTCGGTCGGGTGGGTCCCAGCAAGAGGCGGGAAGTATGAACGCGCGAGTCGAACTCGACGCGGATCGCACGGTCCTAGGGTGAACAGGTGGAACTTCTCTTGCGCCTTGATCGCGTCGTCGATCGTGCTGAACTGGACGAGTCCTTGGCCCATGCTCCGCGTACCCTTGTACAGCACGGTGGCTCCCGTCAACGGTCCCGCCTTGCCAAACAGCTCGGCCAACTGCTCCGTCGTCGTCGACCAAGGAAGGTTAAACACCGCCAGTTGACGTGTCTTCTCCACTTGGCCTGGGCCTCAGAAGGCGACTCAAAGTCAACCTGGAGGGTCTGATCGTGGAACTTAATGCCGTTCAGGGCAGCCTGGCCGCCTTCGCCGCCGCCTCATTCAGCATTACCACCTTCCCTTCGCGCGCGGCCCTGTTAACCTCCGCCCTGAGGGGGGGAGAGTCCTCTGGCGCACGAAATCCTTGAGATCTTGCCAGCGCACCCCAGTTGGAACCTGTAGAGGAAAATGAGTCAACCCTTGCCCACGGTCTTGATGCAGCAGTACACAGCACAGAGGGACAACGTACATTCTGCACCAGTAGCGTAACGCCTGCCGCATACTCACCATGGGGATCGTTCGGCACGCGATCTTCACGAACAACACCAGCGGCCCTGAATTTCGCTGTCATGCAACTTTGAGCGCTCTTTGGGCCTCCTCGGCCGTCGCATACTCCACTAGCGCGCATCCCGCACTGCGGCCGCTGCTCCGCACAAATATTTTGGCCGACGCACCGTCCCTACCTGGGACATGAATCGACCAAGGCGGGGGTCAAGGGTGTAGGGCAGGTTGCCCACGTAGACACGTTCCTGGCTGCGGGCGCGCCACCATGGTGGGGTTGGTCAGAATCACCAGAGACGCTGGGCTGCGAGTCCTCCGCGACACTGCCCCCTCTACAGACGAAAGAGAAGGGACGAGTGGTGAAGAGGGAGACGGAAGCAGGGAGAACGGCTGCTTCATAAGGCGTCGGGAGACGGTAGGCGCCGCTGAGGACCTGCTGGGTACGAGCGAGGCGGCGCCCAGGCCCAGCCGGGGGCCGAGCGCGCTGCGCCATCCGCACCTCAGCGGCCCTCGCGACAGGACAGCAATCCGTGGGGGGCGTTCATTGGCCCTCCAACCCCTGCGGCCCGCCAGCACGGCTATAAATACCACGCCACACTTGGGTTGGGCCTGCCGCCTTCCTGGGCGTTGGAATATTCACCGCTTACGTAGGCCGCAGGCGCCGTTCGGTGCAAGTGGCGCCCGCCCAAATAATTTTTTGGCGCCGGTGTCGGCGAGTAGGTAGCGTGTATTTTTGCGTGCGCTGCTGGCTGCTGCTCCAGCCCCAGGCCCCACCACCGTCTTCCCGCGCGCCACCATGAAGCGCAAGCACGCCGCGCCGGCCCACAAGCCTGCCAGCAAAAAGTCCCGTGCGCCCCCTCCTCCTCCTGCCGACGACTACGAAGACGCGGCTGGCGGCTACGAGGACCTGGAGGGAGGGTACGAAGATCTCGAAGGCGGGTTTGAGGACCTCGAGGCGGACGGCGCTTCCGATGAGCCGATGCCTTCGGGCGCTCACCATCACGACGACTCGGACGCCGACGATGACGATGATGATGATGATGCCCCCGCCGACTCTTCGCTGCTGGGAAAGTTTGGGGCCAGCACCGCTGGCATGGCCTCGTCAGAAGCAGCCAAGCGCGAAACCAACCTGTACGCCATCCCAACCGCGGATGAGGTGGCCAACTTGCGCGAGACAGCCGAACTATTCAAGAGCAATGTGCTCAAGCTAGAGGTACGCTTTGTTGTGTTGCCACTAGGAGCATGTACTGACTCGCTCTTCCAGATTGACGAGCTGCTGCGCCAAGTCAAGCCCAACTATGGCAAGATGGGCAGTCTTGAGGCTGTGCTTCGCCGTCTCTTTGCCCTCCTCACCAACATTGCCCCCATCGCTCCATCACCCCTGGGAAAGGCCCTCAAGGCTGCCCAAAAGGCCATCCCGTCGTTCCAAGACATCAAGGTGCCCTTTTCCAAGCCCCTTCCGGCGGCAACGGACGACCAGGCTAGTTTGCCCTTTGGCTTTGCGCCTCCTTCCGGGGTGCACCTTATCGGTAGCTGGGCGCGCAAGGCGGCAACGCGGCCTTCTCCTGGCGCTGCCCCGACCAACGTGGATGTAGCAGTGGTCATGCCCTCTGAACTGTTCACCGAACGTGATGCGCTCGATGGGCGGTACGCACAGAAACGCGCGTTCTACCTGGCCGTCATTGCCGCAGCGATTGTCCAAGCTTCCAAGAGCGACGATCGACTTCCTGTTACACCCACCTGGGAAGCGGAAGGCGGCGACCCGCGCCGTCCCCTTCTTGTTCTTCATCCCGTCTCGGATGGTTCCTCGCTCGACTTTACCAAGACCAAAATGGTGATCCGTTTGCACATGGCTTATGATCCCCAAGCGTTCAAGTGGCCCAATCGCCTCGGACCGCTTCGCAGTGGACTGCGCAAAGTCGAGGCGGATACACCTACTCCCTCTTACAACTCGTCGGTGTTGCTCGATGGCCTGGCTGTGGCGCATCTGGTGTATCTCCATAAGACAGCTCAGAACGCACCGGCTTTCGCGGATGCCTGTGCACTCCTCGCTGTCTGGGCGAGGCAAAGAGGGTGGGGGTCAGTTGGGACGGGGTCATCCAAGTCCCCAGCCCTTTCGCTCACAGGATCTCACCCAGGCGGCTTTCTCCTTTCCATGGTGCTTGCTCACTTGCTCCATGGCGAGGCTGGTTCGAGCCGCCTGGCGGGGGGACTAAGCTCCTACCAACTGTTCCGGGCTACGCTGGACTGGCTTGCTAGTCCCACCTTGGGAAACCATGTGCACGTTATGGCCCCGCTCGAAGGCGTGCCCGTCCTTTCCAACCACAGCACGTCCGATTGGGCAAAGGCCTTCCCCGCACCCTATGGCATCGGGGAGCGCAACCCCATGGTCTTGGTGGACCCGACAGGATCCGTCAACTTGTTTGCTGGCACCCCGCGTGGGTCCATCGATGCTCTAGCGGTAGAAGCCGCTCGTACCCGTGCCCTCCTCTCGGATGCCAACGATTCTTTCCGGGACGTGTTTCTTACCCGTCTGCCTCCTCTATTGGCATTCGATGAGGTGTTTACTGTTCCTCTTCCTGGTTCGCATATCGCTCCTGACGCTCCCACCCATCTGCTTGCCGCTGCCAAGGAAATCGGGGAAACGCTACGCGCGGCCCTTGCCACCCGTGCCGCTGCCGTCTCCATCTTTCATCGCAGGGGAAAGGAGGTGGAGCTGGGCCAGACTCTTACCGGAGCGAAAGGAAGCTCGCTCTTAGTCGGGGTGCACTATCATGCCCCCCATGTCCGTGGGCTTGTCGACCACGGCCCCCCACAGACAGAGACGGAGCGTGCGCAGGCCTACAAGACGTTCTGGGGCGACCTTGCGGAACTGCGTCGGTTCCGCGATGGGATCACGCGCTGGGCTATCGTCTGGCCCGTGCCCCCCCCGCTGAAGAGGGGGGACGCTGGGCCATCCCGCACACCATCCTTCGTCCGCCTTGGAAGCCCAACATGGTCTTCTGGCTGAAACGGTCGAGTGCTTGACTCCAGGTCCGATGGCGCTCCTCTCCCCTGATGCCAAACTGGCCCAGCCGCGCAGCTGAAAAAGACACCTCTGCCTACGGTGGCCGAGGCGGAACACGAGCTGTCCAATGCGCTTCGCCGGATCGAGCTGCCCCTCTCGATCGATCGCACGCATTTTTGCCTCCGACGCAGGGCTGCCGGCACGGACCCTTTGGCCCGATGCCCTTGGACCTCTTGGGCCTCGGCACCGAGTCCCCGCCCCCCTCGTACTTGGCCGCCCACACCCTCCTCCTCGAGTTTGAAAAGTCCCCCCGTTGGCCAAGGGAACGGGAAGCATTATTTGCGATGCAAGCTGCGTTGCTAGAGCGCATCGCCTCGGCTTTGCCGGACGAACTGCCCGAGAGTCGGACCTGGGTCGCTTTCCCCCACTCGACTGCCGATAGCTCCGGCGCCCCCCTGGTGGATGTGACTCTGATTTCCGGGTACGCGTTCCGCCTCAGGATCCGGCTGGAGGCGGAGGCAGAAGTGCTGGAGGACATGGTCGCCGATACGGATCTGCCGGCTACGCTGCGCGCGGAAGCCAAGATGGGCCAATTGCGCTTGGCTCAAGAGACCGAGTACGCACCCCGTCTGCACCAAGCGTTGGTCCAAGTCAGTCACCGCTTCCCCGCATTTGGCGATGCGACGCGCTTGGCCATGCGGTGGGCAAGCTCAGTTGGCTATGCCTTTCATTCCCCCTCTCTTGGTCGAGCTCTTGATGGCCACATCTTCCTGCGTCAATCGGATGCGGCAAGTGTACAGATGGCGACGAAGGAGGGTCCGGCCGGTGCGGCTCCGCCCAGCTCGCCCGTAGCTGGGTGGCTATCCTTTGTTCGTCTCCTTTCGGAATGGCGGCCGAGCGAAGAACCGATCCTGGTGCCCGTGTTTAGTGTGGGGGAGAGAAAGGAGAAGCTAGCGAACAGCGAAGGAGTCGAAGCCACGCCTTTTCCCTCCTCGGGGTTCCCGCCCGCACTCAAACAACGCGCTCTGGACGCGTTTGCGTCGCGCGCGCGTAATGGCGCGTGGGTCGTAGCGACCGAAGAGGATCCTGAGGGCTCTTGGTTCACCCCGCCCAGCCTGGACGGCGCGGCGTTCGCGGGCAGCGCTGGGTCTGCGTACATTGGCCAAGCAGACGCTCAAAATGCTGTCGGAAACGCCCCTGGCTGCCCAAGCCGCGTTGGATGCCCACACGCTTTTCCATCCCCCCATGGACAGGTACGATTTCCTGCTGCACCTGGACCCGTCGGTGCTGGTGCGCCATGCACATGCGATTCGTGTCCTGCCCGAAGCCAAGGACGCCCACCGTCTCGCTTTGGCTTGGACCACGCTCGGCTCCGACCCCAAACCAGGCTTTGACACGGCCACCGCCTACGTCGCGCTCTTGCGTTCCAAGTATGGCGATGCCGTGCGTCTGTTCCATGATCCGCTTGGCGGGGCCGTGGTGGCCGGCATGTGGAACCCATCGTTGCTCCCTCCGCGCCGGTTCAAGGCGTCGGCAGCGGCCAATGTTGCCCCGGTCGACACTGGCGCCGACACCACCGACACCCAAGGCCAGGACAGTGGCAAGCCCTTGGCTCAAACTAAGAATGTCGCACTCAACACCAGGCGATTGTGGCGGAGATGGTGCGCTTGGGCCAAGGTCTGGTGGAGCGGGTCGAGGTACGGCAGAGATGATCGATGAACGGGGAAGCGGAGACAAACACTCAATTTTGTTCCGTCCGCCTGCTCGCGTCTCCATCACCCTCAGTCATTCATGTACTCAATACTCTACTACTGTCGTAGCACATCCAAATGTATGACACGGGGGAAGGCTAGCAACCGAGTTCTGCCACAACCTCCGTCTGTCTGCCAGCTTGGCATCAGCATCAGATTGGCTCCTGCATCGGCGCTGACCCATAGATCCATAGCCTGGCCTCGACCGTGCTGACAGACAGAAGGCCAGTCAGGGTGCCATTAGTTATGGGGTGGCCCTAGGTTGATGGCCATTTTTGGAAACTAGCTTGCCAAAGTCAATGCGATCAGAGGTAGTGGATAGGGTAGGGCTCCAAAGAATATGCATTGCTGCCAGTTGAGAACGACAAGGTTCCGAACAGGGAACAGACGTGCGCCAAAACGCACTCATGCTGGGGTGCCGGGGAGTGCCATTGGTCGACAAAAAGCCGCCACCAACATCGGACCAAGCAAAACCGTCAACAGTCAACCATCAACCGTCAACATCATCAGCTTCAACAATGGTAACAAGAGGGGAGTAGGGGAAAGGCTAGGACTGTAGGCCCTCTGTTAGTTATGTGGAAGAACAAAGCAATTTGCGGACGGCCTCGTGGTCCGTAGTTGCCCTTAGAAAAACGCTCCGCCAACTTGTTCTTGGTTCGTCGACTACCGACTCTCCTCAACTAGGAGAGACAAGTACGATGGATCGGGCCGTTCGGAGGATGGGCTTGATATACTTGCATATTTCCAGTCGACTAGAGAGTGGCATGATGAAGGGATGGTAAGTACTGTAAGTGAAGCAGGGTAGGACTAGGGGGTTCTCTCCCTACCGCGATGGCGGGTCTCGGGCAGGCCACAGAGTGCTGAGGCTGTGTTAGGGTAAAGAGCAAGCTTGAACAGCTTGAAGCTAGGTCACAATGGGAACAGCGTGGATACCAAAGCTGAGGCGAGCTGGCTGGCCGGCCGCCTCTCGGTCTTCTATCCCTGAGGCCTGGGATGTGTTGAGGAAGGAGATGCGCACTTGTGCGAGCCTCCATCATCATTTGAGTCGGTGGGACATGACGCGCTTGTCATGCGTCAGCTACGACGCCGCGAAGAAGCCGGAAGAAGGATGCTTGCTTGGGGGGCAAGAACAAGTTGGCTAACAAAAAACGCGTCGTCCTCGATCGTTTCGCCGGTGGGCGACGGGTGCGCCTTGGGAAGGTGGCCGTCGTCAAGAGCTTGATCGATCAGGGTAGCTTTTCGCTTCTCACAGACGGCGGCACGGCGGGGGGACGTGAAGGGAAGGAGGCTGCGTGCGGGATGGAAGCGGGGAGCGCAGCTGCCAAATCGTGGGCACGCACAGGAGCCAGCGAAGGCGACGCGGTGACGGTGCAGTTGGGGGCGATGTTCGTGTAGTCAGTGGGGGCGGGGTAGCCAAGGCAAGAGTACAGCGCCCTCCTGGCCACACCGCCCAGTGGGAGATTTGAATGTGGTACTTGCGAGGAATCGCCGCTGGGGAGTGGGGCCCACGAGGGAGCTGCTGCCGACTGCGGCCTAGTGCTGCTGCCGGCTGACCGTCGAGCTGCGGCCTGCGGTGGCGCCAGGCACGCGGACGCAGCCCAGCAGACTGCGCTGCTGCGGGCACTGCGGTGCGGCTCCTGCGTGGAGCTTACACTGCCGCCATGCGCCGCCTCCACGCGCCACGTGGGACGAGTGTAAGCGCAGGTAAGAGATGATCGAGATCGGCCAGCGGCCGCAGGTGGCTGCGGCAGTGCCATGGCAGTGCCTCGCACGCAGCACACTGGCCCTGTGCGGATGCGCCCCCGCCCCAGCTCCTCCCAGGCTCCGGCACTGGCTCAGTGCTCAGGCTTGGTACGCGGGACTCAGTGTACCCAGTACCCACCGCGCCACAGCGCCGCGCCCCGCACCGCGCCAGTGACACGCCAGGACACGCCTGCGGCCGCCACTCTCCGCCGGCACGGCACAGCGGCAGTGCCCGCCCCGATGGCTTGCCGTGTCCGGCAAGCGCTGGGCAGTGCAGCTCTCGCGACGAGCAGAACGCATAAAGAAGCAATAAATATCCCGCCCGCTGTCTGTTGTCCCCCCATCTCCTTCCTGCTTCGCCCCCTGCCTTCCCCCCCTCAGTCCCTGGCGGCCTCCTCTCCTCCTCCTCCCACCCGTGTCTTCTGCTGTGCGGACAGACCTTTCCCCCTCGCCCGGCTTCTTGACGACAGCCCTCCCGCGCTCTCTCCTTTCTCTCTCTCTCTCTCTCTCTCTCCCCGCCCGCCATGCGCTCGCTCACTACCACCCTCCTCCTCCTCCTCTGCCCTCGCTGCCGCTCACTCTGGCGCCTGGTGCCCACCAACGGCGTGGCCGCCTGGCGCGCCCCCGCTCCCGCCCCGCCCTGCCCAGCGCCACGACGGTGCCAACTCCCCCCCGCCCCGCCTCGGCGCGCGCGACAGCTCCGATTCCGGCGACGAGTACCAAGGTGGCTTTTCCATCTCTGGCTCCTTCTGGGGCTCCTGGGAGGGCCACAAGGGAGACGGATGACTCTTCTCCTCTCCTTCTTCTTCCTCGTCTTCCTCTTCGTCTTCTTCCAAGGCGCACGAGCCTAGCTCGTCGTCCAACGCCCACCCTACCAGCTCCGCCGCCCCGCCCACTCCTCCTCTCGCAGGACCACTACAAGTCGTGGCTGCATCCAAGAGCCAGGACAACGGTAGTGGCGGCAGCGGCAACGGAGCGGCAACAGTGCTCACTCTCACTCTCTTCCTTCGTCGTCGTCCTCCGTCCTCGTCCTCGAGCGAGGAGAAGCACAGCTCCAGCTCACCCTCCAGTTCCAGCTCTAGCTCCAAGTCCAAGTGGGGCCAGGACTCTGCTTCTCTTCCCCGAGCTCGTCCCACATTCGCAGCTCGCACAGCTCGTCCGCCTGGGACAAGTCCAGCTCCAGCTCCAGTCCTAGCTCCTCTGCGTCTTGGTCCTCGTCCAAGGCCATTCCAGCTCGAGCGGGTCAGCATCCAGTGCCTCGACGTCTCTTCGCACTCGTCTCACCACTCTAGCAGCTCTGGTAGCTCTTCGTGGTCGTCCCCTTCGTCTAGTGTGAAGGCAAGCTCGTCCGAGTCCAGCTCGACGGAGCCGTCGTCCGTGCACCGTGCGCACCACTCCAGCTCCTCGGCACCGTCATCCTCGGTTCAGTCTTCGTTCAGTCGTCTTCGCGTAAGGCCAGTGCGTCGTCTTTCCGTCGTCTTCGGCCTCGTCGTCGTGGGCCAAGGGTAGCTCCTCGTCTTCGGCCAGGGTAGCTCGTCGTCTTCGGCCTCGTCGTCTTCGGCCAAGGGTAGCTCGTCGTCTGTGCCGTCGTCTTCTTCGTTGTCGTCGTCGTGGAGCAAGCACCACCAGTCCTCTTCGGCCTCCCCTTCGTCCAGTGCGAATGCTACGTCTTCCACCGTCCGGGAAGCTCGGCGTCCAGCAAGCACCACCTTTCGTCGCTCAGCGCGAGCGGTAGTGCCTCCTCTACCCTCTCCTCTGCTTCGCACTCGGCCAACGCTACGTCTACGCACTCGGCGTCGCACTCGGCTAACGCTACGTCTACGCTCTCGGCTTCGCACTCTGCCAACGCGACTTCGATCCACTCCATTTCCGCTTCGGGCAACAGCTCTTCCACCTCGACGGGCTCCCACCTGCACTCCCTTTCCCACTCCTCCACTCGGCCAACGGTAGCGCCACCCTGTCTTCGAGCGGAACCGTTTCGTCGTCCGGTTGTCCTCGGTGTCGCCCACCTCGGTGCGTGGCTCCAGTTCGGCAAGTGGACACTATGCTTCCGCTTCAGGTTCGTCTGCTTCCTTGTCCATGCCAGCACCAATGGTAGTGCGAGTGCGACACCGTCGAGTTCCTTGAGCTTTGTCGGTAGCTCGAGTGCGTTGCGTTCATCCTCTGCCTCGTCCCCTCGTCCGCTGCGCCGACAGGAGCGTGTCGGACGATGGGTCGGACAGTTCCGAGTGGGACGACTGTTCGTCGGATGAAGGATCGGACGAAGGGTCGGACGGATCCCAAGGAACGGAACCTACCTCGGCTTCCGCTTCGACCCCGACTCGTCGCCCTCGCCTTCGTCGTCCCCCTCGGGGTCTTCCGGTACGCAGGGCGGGTCGAGCGGTACGTCCGGCCAGTCGGGACAAGGAAGTGAAGCAGGCGGATCCAATGCTGGGTCGGCCAATGGCTCCACCGGCTCCGACCCAGCCCTTCTTCCGTCGCAGCACCCAGCCCTAGCCCCAGCGCAGGATGGTGGAACCACCATGGCCACGGCGGCCACCACTCCATTCACCGTCCCCAACACATGTCTTCCGTTGGCTCTCCTGCGCCGAGCGCGTCCAGCTCGTCTGGCTCGTCCACTGGCCCCTCGGCAACGGTGGTAACTCGGGCAACTCGGGCAACTCGGGCAACAGTAGCAACTCTCTGGCACTTCGGGCAGCGTGTGTCGGGTGGCTCGGGCAACCAAGGTGGTGTGTCGAGTGGCTCGAGTCGGGCAGCCGGGCGGTTCGACGGGGGCAGCGGGACGCCGCAAGCCGGTTCGGGATCGGGATCGGACGATGGCTCGGACGACGACTGTGACGATTCGGATGACTCGGGGTCGGAGGGTTCGGAAGACTCGGATGACTCGGAAGGGTCCGAGGACTGTGACGATTCGGAGGAAGGGTCGGACGAGTCGGATGAATCGGACGGCTCGGACGAGTCGCAAGATGGATCGGAGGACTGTGATGATTGAGGACGGGTCCGAGTCAGGTTCGGGCTCGGGTTCGAGCAGTGAATCGAGCAGCCCAGTGGCTTCGTCGCCCACTTCTTCCTCGGTCGCCGCCTCTTCCTCCCCCGTGCGTTCGGCTGGACAGAGCCACTTTGTCACCCGGACTCGTTCCGGCTCGGCTGCCAGTGCTAGCGGCACGGCGTGAACAGCCAGGCTTCCTCAGTCGCTTCCTCGCTGCTTCATCCTCGGCGTCGGGTTCAGCTTCGAGTTCAGCTTCCGCTTCGGGTTCGGTTCGGGATCCAGCTCGGGCTTCCCACGCGGATCCAAGTCCGGCTTCAAGTCGGGCTTCCGTGCTCAATCGTCCTCGACACCTTCCTCTTCGTCTGTTGCGTCGTCGTCGCCGCGTCGTCGTCGTCCGTCGGTTCCTCCTCGCCTTCGTCCCTCGCATCCCCCTCGGCGTTTGCTGTTCACACGCTCCAGGTGCCCAAGAGTGCCGTGCCTAAGCGACCCAACCCAAGGAAGCATTGGCAAGCGGGGAGAGGGGGGAGGAAAGCAAGGAAGGAATGTGACCGGCCGGTCTTGCCTTTGTCGAGACAAGAAGGAACACGTTTTGCTTGGTTCATCTGGTAGGATGGAACCAGGAGCTGGTCTCTTGGTCTCTTTGGTACTTTGTGGTTCAACGGCGGCTTTTGCTTTTTGGCAGGGCCGTTGGGTTTGTGAAAAATGCTTTCATTGTCTTTTCTTTTCTGTTGCTTCCCCTCCCCTCTTTTTTATGCAATGCCCACGTCTCTCTGCCTCCCATCGCCACATCGAGTAGATTCGGAAAACACGAGGGAAGGAACAGGGCGGAGGAGTGTACGTCTGCGCTTAAGCAGATCTGACACGTCATATCCCTTCATCCGCACTGTTTAATTCTAGTAGTATTCGACTCTCCCTTATATGTTCTGCCCCTGACAGGCTCCTCTTTTGAATGCTACCACCATCACCTCTCCTTCCATAGAGGTGCTTGGCTCGGATCCACAGGGTAGTACTGACAGTGTGGTCAGCAATGTACATTACCTTTTGGCGGAGGCACAAAAATAGAGATCTCCTACTAAGTTGGTATATCACCCATTCATATTTACCAGCAGTGGTTAATAGTATTCTACTAGAACCGGATTGCACCTCTCCCTTGCCCTCTCTGCGGCTGCTGATCAGTACATTATCGTACAGGTCTACACGAGGGAATCCCGTGTCAATTCAGAAACAGAGAGGGAAGAACACATGCTGATGATCATTTTATCCAGTTGTGGTTGCTGGGGGAAACACGGACCGTAGGACGGGGACCAAAAGCACAAGGGAAATGGAAAGGCGTCGAGATTCGCCGACATTATACTGAATGCGAAACATTTGAGGGAAGGGAGAGCTTCGGTCCGTCGGCCCGTATTAACCATCGCATTGACCACGTATCGACGTCATCAACAGAAGACATCGGAAGATCTTAACAGTCTTACCGGCAGGGCGCGGCAGCCCCCCCCCCCCCTTTGTTGGAGAGCAAAACGGTTGCCTTTTTACGTATGTACGGTTGCCCATGGGAGGTGAATGGACTGATGGAAACAGTGTTCTACGACGCGACCGGGCGCTGGGGGACGATTACGGATTACGAGGGAGATAGATGGTGGCGAGGGATGAGACGAAGATACCAAAGAAGTCACGTCGTCCGAGACGATGTCCCAAGCCTCTTCTCTGTGCCTCAGCGTTCAGCTCGGCCGAAATGGGCCAAGTGTGGGCGGAGTGTGGTCAAGGCGAGGGCGAGGGAGGCGGGGATGGAAGGGAAGGGGGAGATGGGAGAGGCAGAGAGGTGCACATGCCGCCCGCTTTTGCTGGCCCTCAGCGCCGCCAGCATCAGCTTGTGATGGGATGCTTTAGGAACTGGGGCCAGAGCCTGTCGCCTGGCCCTCTCTTCTTGGCGGCTACGCAATGGGATTCCACCACCCGGGAGCGTGGGAGGAGGGGAGGGGCGGAAGGCTGACGCAGTGCTGGTGCCTGAGCCATGGAGAAGGCACAGGCGAGCACGGGCACACGGGCGCTGTGCCTGCGGTGCGTGTGCCTGGACCAGGGTGCACAGGGTGCATCGTGTGCAACGCTGTCCAGCGCTCGCACGGCGGCAGTGGGCGAGTGTGTGGCGCGCGGGGGGGCAGGGCCAGGCTTGGCGCGGGGGCACTGCCGGGGCTATCGACTGGCGACTGGCGACTATCTCCGGGCGCATGCAGCATCACATGCACAGCGCTTCCACTGGGCCAGTGCCGCGCGTGGCGGTGAGGCGGTGGGTTGGGCGGCACGCGATTGTTGATCGATGGTCGTTGATTCGTTGATAAGTCGCGCAGAGTAGGCAGATACCCAGCAACCTAGCCACCCCATCCGTATCATCAATCGCCCCGCGCCCGAGCACCTCGCCTCGCGTTGCCCCCCGCACAGTCCCTGGGGCACGCACCCCTTCGTCAGTCACTACTCACTCGCCACTGCCATCAGCCGCACTATTATACTCGCTCGATACAGCCCCTACTCCGCACCCGTCTCCCACCCACTAGTCACGCCACACCCCCCCATCCCACAGCGGGGGCATCACGCTGCATATATATACATCGTGTGCATTGGCCCCCTACTACTACTTAGGACTTGGTCAACGCTACTGCTGGCTGCTTGGATAACGAGCGCTTAATTGCCACCACCACCCCACCCACCCCTCCTCGCCACCATGTCCCATCTCTTCCACAGCTTCATCGATGGCTTCAAGCCCATGGAAACCGCCCCGGCATGCCTGGCACCAGCCAAGGCGGGGTAACGACAGCCCCAGCAGCGACGCCGAAAAGACGTCGTTGCACAAGTACGATCTGGAGGGCGATGCCGTCCAAGGCATTGCCTCTGTCGACTCCCTCCTCGTGGCGATGCTGACGGAGCTCCCGAAGCGCCCAAGCTGCAGCGCCACCTCAATCAGCGCCACATGCAGATGATTGCCTTTGGCGGCAGGTGCGTAGTCTCCTTTTCTGTTATTCTCTTGTTTTGCCACCGCGCTCGTTAAGAGGGTTTGTACTAAACCTTTTCCTCTGTCGGATTGGGCATGAAGTATTGGCACCGGTCTGTTCATCGGGTCCGGCGGAGTGTATCAAACGGGTGGTCCTGGGTTCCTGATGCTAGACTACCTGTTGATCGCTAGCATGTTGCTCTGTGTGGTGCTCGACCTGGGCGAAATGGGAACGCTCTTTCCCATCTCTGGTTCTTTTGCTGCTTATTCCACTAGGTTCATCTCCCTGCGTGGGGTTTGCTATGGGGTGGAACTACTGGATGCAATGGTTCATTGTCCTTCCTCTTGAACTGACCGCCGCCACGATCGTCATTCGCTTTTGGGATCCCAACGAGAACATCAGCCCAGGTGTGTGGCTCGTGATTTTCATCGTCGTCATTGGAATCATCAATTTCTTTGGTGTTCGAGGCTATGGCGAGTTTGAGAGCTTTGCGTCCATCATCAAGATCATGTATGTCTCCTTCCTCCCTTTTTCCTTTGCATCCCTTGGCTTTTGGGTGCAATACGTCTTGCTTGACTCATCGCCTTCGGACACTGACTCTTTCCTCTCTCTTACCACAGCGCCGTGTTGGGCTTCATTAGTACGAATCTCTTTTCGTTAGGGTGGGCTAAAGATGTTTGGAGATGGATGGCCTAACTTTTTTTTCTGTGTCTGTTTGTTATTAGTTTGTGGCAGTGTCATCTCGGCCGGTGGAGCTCCGTCGCACGAAAACATTGGCAACCGATACTGGTCGCCACCCTCGGCTGCCTTCAAAAATGGCTTCCAGGGGTTCTGCTCGGTATTTACGTCGGCCGCGTTTGCCTTTGCCGGTATGTGGATCCAGTCCCCCACCACCACCACCTCACCCTCCTCGAATCCTTGGCACGGATTCAATGCTAACTAGAAACCCGTCTGCCCCACATGCAGGGACCGAACTGATCGGTCTTGCCGCTGCCGAGTCGCAGAACCCACGGAAGGACATGCCCAAAGCGGCCAAACAAGTCTTCTTCCGTATCATGCTGTTTTACGTGGCCTCGCTGTTGGTCGTCACGCTCATTGTCGATCCCGACAACCCACGGTTGACGGGCACTTCGTCATACGATGCGCGCGCTAGCCCCTTTGTGATTGCGATCCAGATTGGTAAGATTCATGCGTTGCCGTCGGTGTTCAATGCGGTGATTTTGGTTTCGGTCTTGTCGGTGGGCAATTCGGCTGTGTACGGAGCGTCGCGTACTTTGACGGCGCTGGCTCAGATGGGCCAGGCGCCACCGCTGTTCAAGTACATTGACCGTAAAGGTCGTCCGTTGCCAGCCGTCATCCTCAGTTTGGCCATGGGCTTCCTCTCGTTCTTGATTTACTCGGCATCGCAAAGTGATGTGTTTACGTGGCTGCTGGCTCTCAGTGGACTGTCGACCATTTCTTGTTAGTTCCTTCCTCCTCTTCCTTGCTTCTTGAGTGTTTGCGCACGGTCATAGTACAGGCCAGAGTTGCAGCTAACTGGCGTTTTTTGCGTCTCTGTCTTGTTCCACAGGGGGATCCGTCACGTTTTGCCATTTCCGTTTCCGCCAAGCGTGGGCGTATCATGGACACACGTTAGAGGAACTTCCATGGAAGGCACCTACCGGCATGTTTGGATCCATTTGGGGCACATCCTTCTGTACTTTGGTGGTACGTTGATAATTGTTCAGTGATTGTGCTTCGGCCCAACAATCGCCCAGTACAATATGCGAGTCCAAGAAAAGTGACGACAGTCGTACTGACTCCATCATCTCTATCTTTCCTCTTCGGGTCGTTGATCGTCCTCCTCCAGGTCATTTTTGAGATCATCATTGGCGCCTGGCCAATCGCGTCGGACTCGACCGCCACTCCTTCGGACCGTGCGATTGTGTTTTTCCAAGACTGCCTCGCCATCCCGGTCGTCATGCTCTTCTCTTTGTTGGTTTGCTGGACTGGGACAGCGTGTTCCGCACAGCTTGGAACGTGACGTATGTTGGCCCCGTGCCCGTGTGGGCATGGCCGACCAAGGTCTGGGCCGACTCCAAGTTCCGCCGGATCGAAGACATTGACATTACCACCGGCCGGCGTCTCATCCCTCTTGACGTTCTCCGACAAGAGCGCGAGGAAGCACGGCACCAACCGTTCGTAAAGAAATTCTGGAGCTTCTTCTTCTAAAGGGTGTCCTGCCTTTCGTCTCTCTCCCTACTAGCTCTCTCCTGCTGGTCCCCCACCGAGCACTAACACCATATATACCGTCTATACTTCTCTGTATCCCCCCCCCCCATTCTCTGTACATTCTGCTGTACGATTCTCAGAGACGTGCTTCATGACCCCCTCCCCCCACGTTTGGCTCTCGGGATATCTTATCCTACTACTTGTACCTGGAGGTGGAATGTGCCTCCTGATGTCTCCCCTCGCATTGCCCCTACGGTCCAAGCCAGGATGTGCACACGGCGCTCTTTTCGTTCCCACATGGGGACGAGCTTTTTGACGACTATTACGATGAATGACTTTGCTTTATTCTTGCTCTTGTTCCGTTGCATGATGATAATCGCAAGGTCATAACGCTCTCATCCAAAGGGTCCCTATCTAGTTACATATACTGCCTTTTACCACCTTGGCTTCCCACTCCCATATTCCTGATGGTTGTGGATTCAGGCGGGTCCCGTCGATAGGTCTGATCGAACTTTGATTGATAGTAGATCTGGCAGCTGTGCAGTGGGCGTATTGATTGTCGTACAAACCATCTATATGCCCACCGCCTCCACGGAAGCACTTCTTGATACCGCGGCTCAGCTTTCCTGTCCACCTCTCTTGTCGCGTTGCAGTCTAGTCCTGGCGTCTTGATCATCTCGCATTCGATGCCTCTTGCTTCTCAACAGAGACAATCGTTAACGTGTGGAGGGAGAGAAGAGGTGTGCGATACCCCCAACACGCAGGATGCGGCTGGCGTTTGCACAGCGTTGGTCAGTGGACGAGATGGCCAGGGCGCAAGTGCGCCTGTGTACCACAGTGATCTAGTGATATACGATGTGGATGCATGGCACCTGGGCACACTGCCGCCCGCACGTGCACCCTGGTGCACTGCGCCCGCCGGGCGGAATGGCTGGCAGCGGAAGGCTGCAAAGCAAGGGGCACACCGACACTCTACCCCCCGCGATCATCGATCATCGATCGCCGATCACCGGTCCCGTAACCCGTGTTGATGGCAATCCATCCACGGGCAGTTGCCGGGGTGCGTTTCGACCCATCCTCCTCCGCCGCCCCTCCTCCGCCGCGCCTCCTACCCCCACAACCCCACCCCGTCCCCACCACTGCCCATGACGCCCACGCCTCTCCGCGAGACATCCAATCCGCCCCAGACGACGACGGCACGCAGCGCGATGGACGACCCACTCCACCTCCCGCGCTCAAGAGTGTCGGGCCTCGTCCCGGCCTGCGCGCCGCACGCTGCCCCAGCCCCCGCTCGCTACGCCCCCTGTTCCCCTGTCGCCTCGCCCGCCGTCCCACCCTTGCCTCCCTCGGTTGCCTCTCCTCCGCTGCCCAGCATGCCTTCCTGGCCCACTTCTCGCTCGGTCTTTGCGTCTCGCCTGGCCTCGCGCCACCCCTCCCCCCACATCACCCACCCCGCCCCTGCCGCCCCCATCCACACGCCCAACAGCGCACGATCTACCCACCCTCCTACCCACGACTCGCCACTATCTCCTCTTGCGCGGCAGATGGGCCCGCGGCACCGTCGGACCGATAGCGGACGTCGGCCGCTCCCTTCCCTTCCTGTCCCGGCTACTGGCCCCGATCCCTTTTCCCCGCCTCCGAACTCTGCCACTCCTACTTTTTCTTCGCCCATCGTCACCAGCGGTGCACAGGAAGATACTAGGGCGGTACCTGCGTCCCCCCTGACGACGCTGCGTCGGCCGATGAGGTCCAGACCAAGACGGATGCGGTGCGCAGGGCGCCCATGGCCGTACCAAACCTTCTCCTTTGCGGGTCCCGACGAGGAAGAGGAAGAGAAAGAAGGACGAGGAAGAGGAGGAACCTAGTTCGATCGTCGTCCCTACCATCTCGGTGGGTTCGACGAAAATGAACCCACGGGTCGCGCACCGGTCGTGCCTTCGTTTTCGTTTGATGCGCCGGAGGAGGAGGATACGGACGTCCCTCGCCCTGTTGTGCCTACCATCTCGTTTGGTGACGAGGAGGAGGAGGAGGAAAATGTCCCGACCATTCCCAGGATCTCCTTCGGGGACGACGATGAGGAGGAACAGAAGAACAAGAAGTACGAGGCGGAGGGAGGCAGCGCGGCCCGTCTCACCCTTGCTCTTCCCACGACCACGGCCACAGTCACAGCCACCCCCACACTTCCGCTTCCACCCCCACTCCCACTCACTCTGGGAAAGAGCAGCAGGCCAGTACTGATACCGAGCCTGGCTCGGTACCGGCGCAGCGTGCCGGTAGCGAGCACGATGCGCTGGGTGGGTTTTGTGGGGGCTGCGACAAGATCCTAACGGGGGGCAAAGTGATCCGTGCGGTGGGGTCGGTTGTGGCATCCGAAATGTTTCCGGTGCGAGCATTGCCATACTCGGCTGGAACACGTATCGTTTTACGTTCATGCGGGCGCGGCGTATTGCCATGTGGACTACCACGAATGTTTAGCCAACGTTGCTTTCATTGCCAAACGCCCATTGTCGATGCGCGTACATTGCCATTGATGATCCCAACTTGGCCGGCGCCCAGCTGCGTTACTACCATGACCTGCATTTTTCTGTGCCAACTGCGGCGATCCGTTTGTGGACCCGAGCAAGTCAGCGTCGGCACCAGGGCAGGGCGAGTTGGAAGACCGAGAGGACGAACCGGTGGTCGGATCCAAACCTTTCTTTACCGTCAAGGGCTACCCTACTGCGAACGATGCCACATTGCCCTCCATCGACCCAAGTGCCGAGGGTGCCGTCGACCCATTGTCGGACCACAGTTGATGGCGCTGGGCAAGACGTGGCATGCAGAATGCTTCAAGTGCGCTGGGTGCGATTCGGTGTTTGAGGGCGAACGGTTCTTTGAGCATGCGGGAAGGCACACGACGAGGAGTGTTACAGTGCCCTGTTGCGCACCTAATCGAACCAGGAGGCATCTCTCTCCCACGAGCAAGGAAGCAAGGAGTGTTGTCGCCGGGAATTGCTGTTTCCTCATGAAATCCACCTTCCTACATCCCAATTGGAGAGTTCAACTGCGATAGTGCGTGCCGTATACATAGCAAGTGGGAAGAGGCCATCTGCGGAGGACCAAGGTTTCTGGCCAAGTTGTACAGGCGAGGAGAACCCGTCACGCGTCACGCGGGACCGTCACGTGCCACAAGCGCCCCACAAATGGGCCTCGCTTCGGTGCAAGGGCGTGTCACGTGCCCTTCCCACGGCTGAAGAAAGCAGGCCTGCGCCGATCCCAACCTGCGTCTGGGCAGTGTACTCGAATATGCCGCAGCGATCCCAACCCTAGAAAAAGAATAGGGTTGCACGTGCTTCTCTTGCCTGGTCGTCTGGCGATGGAGACGAGTCGCCTGGCTCGAAACCACCTCCCGTTCAGCCAGTTTCTTCAAGGTAAGTTTGCGTTGCGCCTTGCTCCCGGCCTTGGGCGCCGCCGCTGCCGCTGGCACTGCCCTTTCTTGCCTGTGCACACCCCGTGCGGGCAGCCGAGGAGAGCGGTGGGCGTCGGCGCAGCGAGGCGAACTTCCTGCGCGAGATTGCTTGGAACGGACGCTGACGGTTGCTTGGGCGTTTGGCTGTGACGGTGGGCGGTGCAGATGGGTCTTACTCGTGCTTCCTGGTACAAGCGTTCGCACACTGGTGCCCGCCGCGTGGTGCCGGCCAAGAAGCGTGCGCACCAGCTCGGTCGCCAGTCGGCCAACACGCGTATGGCCCCAAGCGCATCCACCCTGTCCGTGTGCGTGGCGGCAACATCAAGCAGCGTGCGCTCAGGCTGAGTCGGGCAACTTTGCCTGGGGCTCGGAGCACATTACCTCCAAGACCCGCATTCTCGGTGTCGTCTTCAATGCGTCGAACAACGAGTTGGTCCGTACCAACACGCTCGTCAAGAACGCCATCATCCAGGTCGATGCGACCCCTTTCCGCCAGGCGTACGAGAAGCACTAGGCGTGCCGGTCACGACCAAGAAGTCGTTTGCCAAGGACGAGTCGGAGCCGGTGAAGCAGTCGCGGAAGGTGCAGAAGAAGCTGGCTGAGCGCCAGCAGACTGCCTGCCATCTCGCCCATTCTGGCAACAGTTTGGTGCTGGCCGTCTGTACGCCTGCATCTCGTCCCGCCCCGGCCAGTCGGGTCGCGCCGACGGATACATTCTCGAGGGCGACGAGTTGGAGCACTACGTTCGTCGTCTCCGCTCGACCAAGAACAAGCACGCCTAAGTTGGTTGCCAGCTGTGTTTGATTTTTCCGTCGACCTGCTTGTTTCCTCTTACCCTCGCCGAGGGGTGGGGGCCCTTTATGTCCCTAAGTCCCTTGATGGACACTTGTGTCTGTCGCCAAAAAACATGCCAATCCCATGCGCATTGCCTGAAGTTTGTTGTGCCGTAGTTTTCTCCGTGCTTGTCCTTGGACTGTCAGGGGCTCATGGCTCACAGCTCGCGGCTCATAGTAGCGCATAGTTGTACCGTCCACAGCTAAACCATCCGTTTTCTCCCTTCGCACGAAAATGCAGAGTGGCGCAGGAGGACGTAGGTCGATGAGCTCATCCAGCTGCCCTGGCAGTCACTGGTAGAGTCACTGGCACCAGACCAAGTAGGTTGCAGTTGCAGGTTGCAACGCCGCGCGTGCCCCTTGTTCCTTCCATCGTTTACTTACGTTTCAAATTCCCAGCCGGAGAAAAGAGGGCGGGAAAGAGAAAAGGCGAGTAACAGTCAACGCGGTTTCTCCATCTTCTCCACCCTACAATGGCTCCCACAACGCTGCAAGTCGACCTTTCTGCGCGCGATGCCACGATCAACGTCGGCGCCGGCCCTTCCCATTGCCTACGAATGTGCTGCTCGAGTCAGCCAAGGCAGTGTTGGAATACGAAGGGTTGGGCATGGGCGTGACGGAGATGTCGCACCGCAGTGCCCCGTTCAAAGCCATTATCGAGAAGGCCGAAGCAGACCTGCGTTCGCTCCTTGGCTTGGGAGACAGTGGGCTGTACTGTTCTCTCAGGGCGGCGGCACGGAGCAATTCGCAGCTACGGTGCTCAACCTGCTGAATCGGCACGCGAGTGTGTACCCGCAGGGCTGGACTCAGGGCCAGGTGCGGTGCGTGCGACTATGCCGTGTCTGGTACTTGGAGTGCCAAGGCGTTCAAGGAGGCCACGCGCCTGCGTGCAATGCCCATGCTGTATTCGATGCGCGCAAGCTCCCTGGCAGAGGGCAAGTTTGGGTTGATTCCGCCGGTCGAGAAATGGGATCTGTCGCCCACCACGGGCGTCCCGCCCGCTTTCCTGTATTACTGCGATAACGAGACGGTGATGGGGTGGAGTACAACACGGCCTCGCCCACTGGCCAATACGGGTTCCCGCTCACGAGCTCCCGGAAGAGTACCGCGCCAAGGTACCCATCGTTGCCGATATGTCCTCCAACATCCTCTCCCGCCCTATTGCCCATCTTGACCAGCATGGCATCGTCTTTTCGGTGCGCAGAAAAAATGTCGGCCCACCAGGAGTGACGATCGTGCTGGTCAAGAAGGAGTTGCTGGTCAACCAGATGATGAGCGTTGGTCGCCTTGGCGCACCACCCTCCCGTCAAACGTTGGTCTACAAGAACCAGGCGGAATGGAAGTTGTTCAACACGCCGCCCATGCCGCCATTTACGTTTCTGGTCTGGTTTGCCCATCTACTCGCTACGGCGGGCGTGGCCGGTGCGCAAGAACGCAGCCAGAAAAAGGCTGGGTTGCTCTACGCTGCCATCGAGGCTTCGGGCGGTACCTTTGTTCTACGGTTCGGCAAAAGACGTTCGGTCGTTGATGAACGTGACGTTCCGTGTGGTGTGCGGTGGTCAGCCCAGCCCCGAGTTGGAGAAGCAGTTTATCGAGGCGTGCAAGAACAGGGCATTGTGCAGATTGCTGGCCACCGTTCCGTGGGGTGGTGCCGCGCGTCGCTTACAATGCTGTGTCGGTGGCGCAGGCAGAGAAGGTGGCTCAGGTCATGACCCAGTTTGCGCAGGAGCATGCGTAGCGCCCTGCGGGGGGTACACCCGCGACCGTATGGTGCGTAGACGCTGCGTTCGCTCTGACTTGCAGGAAGCGGTGGTGCCAATCGGATTGAAGATTCAGTTATTTGGGAGGGGGGTGCCGGCTGAAAGCGGACATCGAGCCAACATACAGAAGGAAGGAAGGAAGGAAAGTGGAGGAATGCCGCCTAGTAAGGTCGTGCATCGGCCCGAGTTGCGCGTAGACGAGCAGCAGAGCGGCTCTTACAGACTGGAGTAGTTGCAGAGTCAGAGTCCCAGGCGAGCGACACGAAGCAGCGTCGTCTGAAACATTCACATTCCCGCCTTGTCGATTGGCTCGGCCAGGGGGTCATCGAGCAGCCATGAGATGTGCGCGCACCGCCCCCCCCACCATCTCCAGCGCTGGCCCGATGCTCATCAATCAAGACGCTCACTGGCCGCAGTACGTTGTTTTGCCCCCCCCCCCACACACTCACATACACCCCTACTGACACGCTGGTGCTTGGCAGTGATTGAACTGGACATTGAGCCAACAGCACAAGATCAGCCGTATCAAGGAAAAGGTAGAAGAGAAAGAAGGCATTCCGCCCGTTCAGCAACGCCTCATCTCAGCGGCAAGCAATGTACGTCCTCTCCCCTGCTTGTTCGATTATGGATCGCTGACCTTTTCCAAGGCCGGACGACAAGACGGCCAAAGAGATGATGTGGAGGAGGCACCACGCTTCATGTACGTATCGACCTCTGCTTAGCTCCTACCTCGTACACTCGTTCCCCAGTTGCCCGACTGACCACTGCCCTCCTACATCTTCTCTAGTTGGTGCTTGCCCTGCGCGGAGGCAACTAAGTGCAGCAGATAGGGTGCCAGAAATGCATGGCCCTTGTTTGCTGGAGCAACGTTGGCGAAACAAGTGCAGAAGGAAGCCCCGACTCGCGCATAGCACAGCACACTGTGGGACAGGACCACTGCGCGACCTCGAAGAACACGACCTGCCCTCCCCTGCCCTTCCCTCGCCTGCGAGGGCAGCGTGCCCCCCTCCACTGAGTGCAATAGGGATGTAATTGTTCGTTCATTGAACCATGAACTAGGGCGGGGTTAATCAGGCCGAGGGTCAAAAATGCGGGTCCAGCTCGTTCGTTCCACGGACCAGCGTACAATAAAGGCGGGGGGGGCAGAACAGAGAAAGGGAAAAGGTGGCGCCGAGGTACCCCCAGCAGCCTTGGCGGCATGAAGCATATAGCTTTCATTGGCCAGTCGAGAGGAAAGAGGGGGCGGAGGGTTTGTAGCTTGCTGTTCGCCAAGGCGTGGCGATGCGTGGGCCCGATTGGAGAGTGATGGCCAGCCACAGCCGGTCGGGGGGCCGCTGAGAAGGGAGCGGCGGGGTGTGGGGGGCCCACGGGGCAAGGCAAGCGCCGAGACGACAAGGGCGGCGCCCATCTTTATCTACGACCACACATCCCCCCGGATCATCCATGCCGCTGTGCTGACCGGTGAGGCTCTCCATCAGTGGGCCCATGTATTCCGCCCGAGGATCAGCGATGCGATTGCGCCCGACTGGTGATCTTCGCCACAGCCAGCCAGCCGGTCTGTGCGGAGAAAGAAAAAGAGAAAAAAGCCCCAGAACGCTTCTGCGTTCGATTGTTCCCGACTTTGTCCGTGCGGTTCCCCCCCCTCTCTCCCGCGCCCACCCCCCACCACCACTTCCCTATGAGTCTCTCGCCGTCCTACGAGCAGTGGGCCTCGCCCCTGGCTGGCCGCTATTCGTCCAAGGAGATGTCCAACCTCTTCTCCAATGCCACCCGCTTCGGCACGTGGCGCCAGCTCTGGCTGCCCTCGCCGAGTCCGAGAAGGCGCTCGGCCTCGACATCCCGACGAGGCCATTGCCCAGATGAAGGCCCACCTCACTCTCGACGATGAGCAGATGGCCCTGGCTGCCCAGGAGAGAAGAAGCGTCGCCACGACGTCATGGGCATGTGCACACCTTTGGCCACGTGGCCCGGCCGCAGCGCCCACATCCACCTCGGCGCAACCAGCTGCTACGTGACGGACAATGCCGACCTCATCTTCCTCCGCAAGGGCTTTGACCTGCTCCTTCCCAAGCTCGCCACGGTCATTGCGCGTCTGTCGGCCTTTGGGAGGAGTACAAGGCACTGCCCACGCTCGGCTTTACCCACATGCAGCCCGCGCAGCTGACCACCGTGGGCAAGCGTGCCACTCTTTGGATCCAGGAACTGCTCTGGGACCTGCGCAACTTTGAGCGCGCCCGTAACGACATTGGGTTCCGGGGTGTCAAGGTACGACCGGTACCCAGGCCTCGTTCCTTGCTCTCTTTGAGGGCGACCACGACAAGGTGGAGGAGCTGGACGAGATGGTGACTGCCAAGTTTGGCTTTCCGTACGCCATGCCCGTTACGGGCCAGACGTACAGCCGCAAGGTGACTTTGATGCGTTGGCGCGGCGTTGGCCAGTTTCAGTGCGTCGGCACTTAAATTGGCCACGGACATTCGTCTGCTCTGCCACCTCAAGGAGCTGAGGAGCCGTTTGAGAAGGACCAGATTGGCAGCAGTGCCATGGCATACAAGCGCAACCCGATGCGCAGTGAGCGTGTCTGTGCCCTGTCTCGCTGGCTCGGAAACGTGCTGAACAACACGCGCGAGACGGCGGGCGGTCAGTGGATGGAACGCACGCTGGACGACAGTGCCAACCGCCGCCTGTCCATCCCGGAAGCCTTCCTGACGGCCGATGTAATCCTCACCACGCTCCAAACATCTCTGAGGGCCGTCGTCTACCCGGCGGTGATCAAGAAGCACATTGCGGCCGAGCTGCCGTTTATGGCGACGGAGAACGTGATTATGGCCATGGTCAAGGACGCCGGCGGAGACCGGCAAGAGTGCCACGAACACATTCGTGTGCTTTCGCACCAGGCTGCCGCCGTGGTCAAGCAACAGGGTGGGGACAACGACTTGATTGAGCGCATCAAGAACGAACCCTTACTTTGCCCCCGTTGTGCCGCGCCTGCCGGAGCTGCTGGACCCCAGCACCTTTACCGGCCCGCAGCAGCAGCAGGTGGAACGCTTTGTGGCTAAGTGGGTGAAGCCGGCGCTGCAGCCCTACCAGGACGCGGTGAACAAGTCGGAGAAGCGGAGCTTTCCGTGTAAGATCCTCGCCGCTGGCTTGCTTCTCGCCATGCGATGTGCACGGCAGACAAATGAATTGTCCAGATCTGCTCTAATGACAGCGTCATGTAGTGGGAGCAGGGTTAAGGGAAGAAGAGGCAAGAGACCACGGGCGTGGGCAAATGGAACGGTTGCGTCGTGACCTACTCGTGACCTATTGGCCGCAATTAGCGGTCATTAGATGGCGCCTACTGACTGAAGGGCTAGGGAGCACGGGGAGTGTACAAGTATCGAGTGGAAGCGGTGTCGGCTGTGCAGTGGAGAGAAGCCAAGCGAACACGGGACACAAAGAAGGCGCACGTGCACGAACAGAGCAGTGGCCTAGTGCTGGCTTAAGGACAGTGTCGGCCGAAGTCATGCTATCATCCGTGTTCGAGTGAGCCGCCAACAGTGATGGACCACTTATGGTACCAGTTCCGGAGCTCACAGCCGGCGGCGCGGGACCTCTACCCCCCACTCGGCCCCAGGGCCTCAGACTCGGACTATGGATGTGTCTCCTGCCGCTCGAGAGGAGGAAAAAGCAAGTTTCGTCGTGCCGCGGTCCTGTCGTTTGATGATCTGATGCAACTCATCCTCCATCCCCTCAGGTATAGTGTGTTCAAGTATACTAAGCAGCCTACTACAGTGGTCGCCTGCTTGTTTGCTGGACGTTTGTCTTTGTCCTTAGTTCACCGAAGCGTTCTCCATCCCAGGTTCCATGTGGATGACCATCTTGGCTGGTTCAATGTAGGATCCGCTCGTTGCGTACCCCTTTGTGATCTCGGTGCGTCTTAGTATCCTTTTCCCCTGCTTACTGTTTATTGTTTGCTCTTCTCTGTTCTCTGAGTTCTCTGGTTGCTGCTCTTGGGGCTGTCACACAGGCTTGCGATCAGGCGGTGGCATGTGGCGCGGCAATAGCCTACTTTATCAGCAAACCAATGGGCTCTCTGCTATTGTCTAGTAGCCTCGATGGAAGGCGGGGGTATAGAATTGGAGAGTTCGGCGGACCCAACAAGAAGACATGATTTCGGATATTGCCTTGACCCACACAGTGGCCCCGTCCGACTCAAAGCGTGGTCATCGCTTCGCCCTACCTGTGCGTGAGCCTGGTCCCGCGTTGAATCAGTACACCGCCGTCCTCATTGATCCACGTCACGATGGGCCATGTGCTAGAAGCTGCTGGGGAGCGAGGAGGGGCGCCCGCGAAGGGAACGAAGAAACGAGAAGCGTTTGGCCGTCCAAAGGGCCACTCGTATTTACCCAGCGGCAGGGGGCGGAATGGGCGGAAGGCGCCGCGGGCGCGGCCGAAGTCGAGGGAAGGATGGCGGGAAGACTGGTGTGGTGCCGCACACTCGCGCCTCGGCCGCCTCGCCTCGGCCGGCCTTTCTTGCTTGGCCTTCTGGGCCCTCGCGCCCCCACCGCCACCCGCCACCATGCCCGCTGCTGCTGCGCCCGCCCCCGCCGGCGCGTCCGGCGCCAACAAGGCCTTTAGAATGCCGACAAGCCCGACGAGGTCCCGCCGCTCCAACATGGCGCCGCCAAGGCCGTCAGCGATGCCGTCCGCACCTCCCTCGGCCCCAAGGCATGGACAAGATGATCCAGACCGCCCGGCGAGGTGGTGATCACCAACGCGGCGCTACCATTCTCAAGCACATGGCTGTCATGCACCCCGCCGCGCGCATGCTGGTCGAGCTCTCCCAGGCCCAGGACATTGAGACCGGCGACGGCACCACCTCGGTGGTTGTTGTGGCCGGCGCATTGCTGGCGCGGCGGAAAAGATGCTGAACAAGGGCATCCACCCCACAGTGATTGCCGAGTCGTTTGTCAAGGCATCCACCAAAGCGGTCGAGTACCTGACTGAGATCAGCACTCCGATCGACTTGAGCGACAAGGAGGCTCTCCTCCGCGCCGCCCACACCAGTCTCAATTCCAAGATTGTGTCGCAGTACTCGTCGACGCTGGCCCCGATCGCTGTCAATGCGGTGCTGCGCCTGTTGCACAACAAGTCCCCCACTGCTCCTGCACCAGTCTCGGCCCTGCCCATCACCTCTACCTACCGGCGCAGCCCAGGAGACCGCCCGGGGTACCGTCGAGCCAGCCGGGACGGGACGAGCGATGAACCGTCGGTGGACCTGCGTGACATTCGCTTGGTCAAAAAGGTGGGTGGTACCATTGAAGATACAGATGATGGATGGGCTGGTGTTGGAGCAGAACGCAGTGGCCAACTCGGGGGCCGACGCACATGGAGAAGGCCAAGATTGGCGTGTGTCAATTCCAGCTGTCCAGCCCCAAACCCGATATGGACAACCAAATCGGGTCAACGATTATCGCCAGATGGACAAGATTCTCAAAAGGGAGGAGCGGCAGTACTTGCTCAACATGTGCAAGAAGATCAAAAAGGCTGGATGCAACGTCTGCTGTTGCAAAAGTCCATCTTGCGCGACGCGGGTCAACGACCTTGCGCTTCATTTCCTCGCTAAGCTCAAGATCCTTGTCATCAAGGACATTGAGCCGACGAAATGGAGTTTGTCTGCAAGACGCTGCACACCACCCCCATCGCCGACATTGATGCATTTACCGAGGACAAGCTGGCGTATGCCGACTTGGTGAGGAGGTGCAGCTGGCCGGCACGCGTGTGGTCAAGGTGTCGGGCATCAAGGACATGGGCAATACGGTGAGTGTGTTGTGCACGGGTGCCAACAGCCTTGTATTGGAGGAGAGCGAGCGGTCGCTCCAGATTTGCACTCTGTGTGGTGCGTTCTCTGGTCAAGAAACGTGCGTTGATCGCTGGTGGTGGCGCACCCGAGGTGCACGTTTCCCGCCAACTGGCCAAGTATGCGCAAACGCTTCAGGGCATGGAAGCCTTTTGCTTCGAAGCATTTGCCGACGCGTTGGAGATCATCCCCACCACGCTTGCCGAAAATGCAGGGCTCAACCCGATCGATTGTCACCGAGTGCGCACCGGCACGCCAGGGCGAGACGACCGCTGGGATCAACGTGCGCAAGGGTACCATCACCAACATTCTCGAAGAAAATGTGCTGCAGCCTTTGCTGTCAACACATCGGCCATTGAGCTGGCGACCGAGACGGTTTCGCTCCTGCTTCGTATTGACGACTACCACTTGGCAGGTGAACTGTTTTGAAGATTGCACCTTCCTTTGGTCCCTACATGCCCATTTAGGGAGGTGGATTTCCATAGGTCTATGTCCAGAGGAAAGCGAAGGATATGTATAGCGCAGCATGGAGCATGGGGGGAGGAGGAGGTGGGAGGAGCAAGTGTGGGCACTCAGTGCCGTCGCGAGCCCATTCTCGATTCGGGAGAGGGGTCGCGCTATTTTGGGAAGGAGGAAGAGAGTGAACCGAGCCCAATGCACTTAGACACTAGCGAGAGGCGTGGGTTCGACAAACTCGGCGCTCTGACCTTGGCACCAAGTCCTCGGCGCCCACCACGTTGGCCGCACGCCGTGGAGCTCAACGAGACGCGACACGTCAAACTTGGGCTTCTTGATGATCTTGACCTTGTGAACAAACACGTCCTTGAGCGGGTAATGCCCCGGGTGGACTTTTCAATCTCACGGCCAATGACTTCGGGAATGAGTTTTTGAACCAGCTCCTTAATGTCGCACGTTTCGATTCGCGCTTGATGATCTGGAACATCTTTTGCCGGATCGCGCGCACCTGGGCCGACTGGGCATAGGTCGTCTTGCTCACGGTTGGAACGGCGCTTGGTGAACGCAATCACAAAGAGACGCACCACATACCCATCCGTCAACTTGACGTCTTGGGGGCCTCGATCGTCGTCTGCCACTGCGCACCAACGAACGGATCTTGTCCGTGGTGAAGTTCATAGAGTGAAAGTTGGTCAGGCACGACCGGCCTGCACCTCGTCCACGCGCAACGAGAATTTCCGAAACGACTGTTCCTCATCCTTGTTGAGATCGGCCAAGGAGGCCTCGACAATCCGCCCCTTGAGCGAATCGTTGGCATTGACCAAGCCCTGCGACTTGTTGACAATCGTCTTGCCCACCGTCCGGTTGTCAAAAAAGGTCGGCGCACGAATATCGTGCCACACCTTGCGCGACATGGGGTCCACCGTCTTCTTCTTCATCCCCTTCTTGCCCAGCTTCTTATTCTTGCCAATCGCCATCTTGAATCAACACTACCTGCAGCTGTCAGTACGGCTCCTTCCTTGGTCCCAACTGTTGCGCGGGCCGCCCGCACACCATCCCTCGCAAATAGCCGTGCCCCTCGCAGCGCGAACCGGCGCGGGAAGACGGGGAGAGGGCGAGGGAGAGGGCACAGAGAGGGGAAGGAGCATCCTGCGTACCTCAACGATTGCGGTCTTGGTGTGGCAGCGGCGACGGCGACGCTGCGTTCGCCATAGGGCGTGGCGGGCGGCAGCCGGCGCCGCGCTCCAGCAGCGCTAGGGTTGCCTGGCTGCTGCGGCAACCGGGGCGAACCCTAGCGGAACCACACTGGCGCTGTGCCGTTCTGGCCATGGTTCCGAGGTGTCTCAGACACCCATCCCCGTACTCACGTGCGTAGCATCCACAGCGTGCGATAGAGAAACGCCGAAGATCGATATATCCCTGTTCGCCACGGGCTGTAGCTCGTCAGAATGAGTGTCCAAGCCTGAAACCGCCAGGATCTCGTCTGGGACACGGGGCCAGGTGGCTGTGGGGATTGAACGGAGACCTTCCGAAAAACATGACAAGTGCACCACCCTGTTTTCATAGGGAACGGAACACGGGATCGCTGGAGGCGCAGAGCGCGTCCCGGAGGGTGGTGCATGAGAGGACCGCAACTCCCTTAGAACGCAGGAGAAGGAGCTGCTTCGGATGATTGAACAAGCAGAATGCTACAAGAACGCCAAGTACCAGGGACGCA
This sequence comes from Moniliella sp. 'wahieum', assembly GCA_003971905.1. NCBI lineage: Eukaryota > Fungi > Basidiomycota > Moniliellomycetes > Moniliellales > Moniliellaceae > Moniliella > Moniliella sp. 'wahieum'. The sequence continues at coordinate 46,538 of RSEE01000109.1, read as the reverse complement.
CTCAAGAGCCTTTTCCCCCTGGTTTTTTGACGACGCGAGGACACTACGGCACCAAGACGGCGGGCAAGTTGTTTGCGCATTGGAAGGAGTTGGCTACTAAGTCTCAGTGGAAATGGTTCCTCGCTCGGATGTCAACCACGTTCATCCGTGTCCACACGCGCTTCCTAGGGCACGGGACCGGATGGCGTGAGCCGGAGGGTCCTGATATCCTGGCGATCCCCCTGGTTCCTTGACCTTAGTGGCGCCCCCAAGTAACCCCCGCAAAAGATGAACGGTTAGGTTTAGACGTAGCGTTCCCCCTGTCCCAGCCTTAAGCTCTGTCAATGAAATGGACATGATCTAGGGAACGGCAAACTCTCAGTTTTCGCATGGAGCTGCTGGGCGGCCATACTAGTTACCTTACGGTGAAACCGCAGATATCAAGGAGAGATGGGGTTGGGGTTGGATGGTGTGATTTGGGGGGGCAACTGCAAAGACACAATTGTCGCGGCATGTCCACCCACCAGTGATAAAGGTGGAACGTGTACCGGTGTAGCGTCCTGGACGAAGACAGCCTTGCCTGAGCGAGGGCCGTGAGGGAGCCCGTCCTCTGGCTCGTCGGGCAAAAGGGGACCAGACGTCGGTCTGAGGCGTCGCTTTTCGTACCAAATAAAGAGTCGTCGCCCCTCTGCTTTGCCTGTGGAATAGCGTTTCCAAGTCGAGAGTCCAAACGAGGCCGAAGTTGAGCGGGGACATAGTAGTAGGACAAGACGTTTGGTCGCTTTCCTCCAATACATTCTTACTTAGTACAGAAGGGTCTTTAGTATATACTTAGACAGGCAAACTACCACTAGGCCTGCGAACCATGCAATGTAAGTGGACAAACTGTGGTCTGTTGGAGACCACTGCATGACTGCAGATATATTGGAGTAGCCAGATGAATCATCCACGGGCGGTCATGAAAAGTTATACTATGTTGTTTCATCAGCCAAAAATTAATTAACTCTCTCCCGATGGAGGTTTGGACACTTTGGCCACCTCATTTTAAGCCCTTTGGCCACATGCGCTCAGTCGCTGAACTGTTGATTGGATGCGTGCTTGTAGGCTCTCTAATCTGCTGGCTGTGGTTGGGGCTGGCATCGATGCAGACCTATATAGTATAGAAATTTACAGGCAGGGCAGTTATTTTTGTAGAAATAGAATGCATTCGAAGATCGCTGGGAAGGCGATTACACGGTAACCACGGTTAGGTGCGACGTAAGACGGAAGCACCACAACGTGGTAGAGCAGTGAGCTGCACAGCAAGTGGTAGGTTAGTGTTAGGGGAGCGCGCACTAGGGAGAAGCTGGCCAAGTCAGCAGCAGCACAGAGGGCTAGCGAGATATTAGTACAGAAGATGTGCGACAGACTCAGGGGCCAGGCGATCAAGTCAGCCAGTAGCGAGGACAAGCGGGATGAAGTCGGAATGTACACGGGTAGGGCCGACGAGGTCAGAAACAGCGTCGGCATATGACAGATGGCGTACGACGGCGAAACAGGTCAGATGAGTCGAGGCGAACAAGGCGAGACGACCCAACCGTGGGATTCCGTGCATGCAGCAGCTGGGCCCAGTATCAGCGGTGGGACAACTCCAACCCCGAAGTACGGGGGACGTATGATGGCAAGGCAGACCCAGCCATGCGAGAGGGCCAGAGGCGAGGCAAACCATGTGAGCAAAAGACAGCCAAAGTGAGCAGACGGACAAGGGTGGGTCGAAGGCGAGTGAGAGGGCGCATTCTTATCACGTATGCGACCCACAAGATCAGCAGAAGTGAGGGCAATGCTGAGCAAGCGGACCAGATCAAACGAGGACAAGATGGCCCGCGAGGGGTCTGTATATACAGGCAGCAGGGCCAGGTCAGCAACGGCGCGCTGTTGCGCAAGAGAGAATAGAATGAGCACGTACGGCAGAAGCAATGCACGGACAGTGAAAGGGGGACGGGGTGATGGGGCAGGGGGGATCTCAGTGCGAAGCGCCAGAGAGCAGACGAGCTCGGCAGTACAGTGGCCAACTAAGCGTGAGCACAAGGGTCCAGGCGTCTCTCTGAGGGAAGCACCAGAGTGCAGGACCGGTCGGCTAGATGCAGGCACCAGAGCCGACAGGCCAGCTGCGCTATTCGGCCCTGATTAACCCAGTACCCCACAGGCGGCAGTCTGGCTCGGTTTCCGTCTGCCTTACTAGCAGGTTTACTAGGGCCCAGTTGCTGTCGCATCGAGCTGCAGGCGACCATTGTGGCTACTGAGGCTTTGGAAGGTTTCTCGTCCCTGAGGCTCCCCCGACCGGATGGGGGGGATTGCAAGGGAAGAAACTTGACCCCTCCCCCTGTCATGGGGCGAGCCCCGAGACGGAGCTCGACCCCGGAATTTAGGGGTGAAAGCCCTTGGACATGGCATTAGAGTTACGTACGTTAGGTCCTGCTTCAGATCCTGGTTGAACCGAGCGGGTGTAGAGGCAAGGGAGAGACCCTCTAGTTTGGGTGGCTGCCTGCGTGCAAAGGCCGCAGCTCAGACCCTCCGAGGTAGGAGCCGTGTTCGCAAGTCGTAAGACCAATTGAAGGGGTCCAGGATCTCCGGAGTTACTCCGTTCCTCGCGGCGTTACCACGTTGGCACGCTATAGTTGGCGGGAACAGACAGAGTCCTAAAGAAGAGCAAGTGCTACTGATAGTAACCGCGACTTGCAGAGTACTCGACGTAAGTCGTAAATTCGTAAGCGTATAAGGGTGAAGAGTGAAGAGTGAAGTCGGGAGTATAGACGAGGTTGACGAGGGGGGAAAGGGAAAGGTTGGCGGTGAGGATCACCGCCAGCAAGCCTCAGACCGGGCTGCTTTTATATCGTAACATCAGAACAGGCATCAACAGAAGAAGGGGAATCTACAGTAGTAAAAGGCAAAGGGCGGCCTGTTCTGCCCAGACTGCGATCCGGTGGGCCGCAGTCGATGTGGAGTTCAACAAGACCGGATGCCGCGGATACGAAGCTTCGTACCGTTAAGTCCGGTCCTCTCCTGGCTCTCCGCGGAAAACATCCGCGGCAAGTGGTCCGTGTGGCTCTTATCACAAGATTCGTGGGAATGGCGTGTGTGCGTCGATGAGGGTTCTACGACATGCGGGGCTCGGTGTCCGGAGAGATGACCGGAGCGCCCCATAACACCCCCGCTATCGGCGTTCCTCTCTTTTAGTAGTTCATATCATCAATCCGAATTTGCACGATCATGCCTGCCCTTCTTTCCTCCCTGCCTCAATAAAATGGACCCCCATCCATCTCGTTTTCTGTCACTGTGGCCTATCTCCATGCATCCCATACGATAATACTAGAAGCAATTGATAAAATAGCCATTCCTCACGATTCTGGCAAGGAACGAGGGAAGAGGCAAGCGATCAAATCGTCCCGTGAAGTTACCAAGTCGCCGCCTTTATCTTTCCTAGCCGGCATGACAACTGTGCCCGCGCCGCTCTCCTCTTCCGTCGCGGTTGCCAGGTCGGGGTCTTTGGAAAAAATCGAGTGGCCTTGCTGAGCGTAGGTGAAGCGAGTCTCTTCGACCGAGTCTAGGACAAAGTACCCCCACACGTGGGTGGGCTTGGTCTGGCCGATGCGATGCACCCGTCCGATGGCCTGCATCTCCATGCCCTTATTGGCCAAGGGAGCCAGGAGGAAGACATGCGTGGCAGCAGTCAAGTTGAGTCCGCTCGCTTGCGAGTCGGCATGCAAAGAAACACACGCACCGTCGCGTCGTTCTGAAAGACCGAGGCACAATGTTTGGTCCCCCCTCGGGCGCCTTGGCGAGCAAGTGTACGGGCACCCCCACGCCTCGTACCCCCTGCCACATCCGAGCGAACAAAGGGGATCTGGTTCTGGGCCAACGCATCCCCCACCATATCCAGGCCCCGTGCAAAGTTACTAAACACCAGTGCCTTGTCCGTAGAGTGGAGGATGATGTGTCGTAGGTGACGGACCAACAGGTCAATTTTGCTTCCTTGGCTGCCCACCACCGACGTCTCCAGAATATCAAACCGTTGCGAGGCGGTAATGACGTTCATCGTATCCAGGTTAACATGCCGTGCGCCTGGCAGAATGGTAGTCGAGAACCCGGAACCGGGGCTTGCGCGCCCCTGGAACGGTTCAACCCGAGCACAACCGAGTCTGGTCCAGAACTTTTGACATGGGCCCGGACGCTCCTTCCTCGTTTTCCTCGACATGATACGAGACGCGATGCAGCTGATCCGACCCACGGCCAAGCTTCGTACGCATACTGGGCATGTCCACCTCCGTTTGGTCCATTCGTGGAAACAGTCTTCACAGAAAACGTGGCCGCACGCTTGTAGCAGAACACCATTGAAAATCCGTTCGGTACAGACAATGCACTCGGGTACGTGGGAGGATCCTCCTTGGTGCGTACCACTCGTTTGGGCAGACAATAGGTGCTCGAGGTAGCGAACGCGGGCGATGAGGCCGGCCAATTCTTTGGCTGCTACCCGTTTTCCCTTATGCTCGCCTGGATCGCCCGCGGCACATCTTTCACCGCCACATCCGCCACGGTATCAGACAGCTGTTGGATCCGCTTGAAGTACGTCGAGCGGGCATTGTAAATGGCCATCAAGAGCGCTGAATCTCGCTTGGCTCGCTCCACTAGCTTACCCTGATCTGCCAGCACGGTGCGAATGGATGATTGAACAGAAGCAATCAGCTGGGCATCCATGGACGCCAGAGAGCGGTCATTGCCCGCGCAACTCACTTCCAATGTGGCGAAGAGGGCGAATCATCGGGGGAAGAATAACCTCCTTTAGCTCCGCGTCGAGGCGTTGGAAAAACGCGCAACTGCTGTCGGGCAGCTTCGCCCTCGGCTTCCTCGCCTCAGTCATCTCCGGCTGGTTCAGGCGCGCCCAACGTTGTTGAAACACTTTCGTCTCAAGCTGGTGGAAGAGTAAGGGACGGTCGCGTGCTCCCACACATCCACCCCCGTGAGCAGGTACTCGCGTTCAGCCACAAGACGCGGTACATATCGAGGTAGGCCTCGGCCTCGTGTTGTCGATCCAAGTTCTCGGCAAATTGGTCATCGTCTTGATTTTCGAGATCGACCTCGCGATTGACCGCCTGGCTGATCCGATGGTAAATCTCCTGCCGCCAACGGAGGAGACATTTGGCTTGCTTGTTCGCCACGCCAATCCACCGATGGTACATCGTGACCCATGCCCGCCCCATCATGGGCACTGCTTGCGTTGCCTCCACCTCGGCCACAAGCCATTCGTTGGTACGGTGCCGACGACGCCTGTTGCCGTGTCCATGCGACGCTGGGAAAATGTCTCGACTGCCTTGTCGACCAAGTCACTCGCCTCGCTGAGCAAAATGCGGCGGATCTGTTCGGCTTGTTGGTACATATAATCCTCGTCAGCCTTGTACGGATTCGCGTTCTCCATTGCGTGCGGGGGAAGCGATCCGACTTGATTGGGCCGCTTCCGCAGACGGGTCTGTGCCACCAGTCCAGTCCTGCAGCGACTTCGACAGGTGGATCTGAGCTGTCTGTCCCTCACTCTTAGTTCCACGGGTTGTGATCGACTGAGCCTCCTACCCCCTGAGACTGCTGTTTCTTGTGCCAAGCTTCGCCGAGCTGGAAGTACGTGTTGCCCAGGAACTGGTAGACACGATGAAGCTGCTCACGATAGCGTAGGATGCGATCCCGAGTGGTACTGAGGTAATGTGAGCGTGCCTTGAGCTGATCGGCCATATGATGCTCTTCCTCGTTCCCAATCATTTCGTTTCCCTCCTGGTCCGTTCACCTTTTGGGCACGCAAGGCATGCGCCAATGTCTCCTCTGTAAACTTGTACAACGGCCCGACCAAATGAGCTCGATGGGCCTCGTGCACCAGACCCTCAATCGACTCTGTCAGCTGGTCCGCCACGTCACCCAAAAGTCCTTGGGCTTCCAATAGACGGTTTTCGTTCTCCACGTTCTGGAGGATGAGAGAGGCTCGGGTGATCTTCCTTTGGAAGTTGAGCAGGGTGGCATTGATTCGCTCATTGTGCCCCTGCTCAACCATGAGCACCAACACATCATCGATGCTCCGCAGTCGTAGGTTCCACAATGCTCCCAGGTTAGGTCGGGCCACCGCTTGGGGGTGGGTGCATGCCTGTCGCAAGCGACGCACCAAGTCACTTAGTTCAACGTCACGACTCTTCTCCGGACCAGACACGCGCCAGAGTTTCGTCCATCCCCAGATCCGCCAGGCCCAGGTCTTCCATCGCTTCAGGGAGGGCAACAGTCAGTACAGACAGTCGACATGCTACTAGCGAACCACTTACTTCGTCGAAACATGTCGTGGTAAAATGCCCGTTCGACCCGGGTCATTCTACCGGCATCAATCGCCGCGTTTGAGGTGGCAGGACCATCTCGGCGTGCACGTCCTTCTTAGTGTGACGAACACCAATCCAAGCGAGCAACCGCATAAGCTGTGGCTTCATCCGCCGATCCAACACCCACGAAGCAGCGCCCGTCACGGGGCCGAGTTGCGTCGTATCGCCTTCCTCGGGCCAGGCAAGGCCCGGAACACGCAGAAAGGTCAAGCAGGCCTCTAGGTCTTTGATCGACTGCACCGGCGTGCCCGCACACACGCCCATCTCTCGTGGTAACAGAGCGGCCGTCGCGAACGCCTGGCTCGTGCCGCCCAGCAACTGCACCTCGTCCACGGCCACACGCCACCACCGTACTGTGACCAACCCGAGCGGGCGGGGGTACTTCCGCTCGGTCCGGCGGCTGCGCGGCCGCTCAGCACGCGCCTTGTGAATCTCAGCACTGAGTTTGTGGAAAGTGGTGATCACCACATCCAGCGTCTGGCGTACTGGTCCCAAGCACTTTGTGTGTTCCATCGTTCAGGCTAAGGGGGGTGTACCCGATCTGCTGCGCCACCTTCTCCGCTTGGACACTGGTTTCAAACGAGTAGACCTTCAATGCCGGAGCGTGTCGCCTCACCTCATCCAACCACTGTCCCGCAACGTCTCGGGGACCACGATGAGCGTCGCCTTGGACGGCGTCACAGTCGCTTGCAACCGGTCGCTGTGGTACGCTGGTTGGTCCCGCCACGCGCGCGGAGCTGCGTGCCATAGAATCAACGATAACAGTTCCACCGTCTTGCCCAACCCCATCTCCTCGGCTAGCAGACTGGCCTTGACGTCTTGCCCCGCGGCACTGGTTGGGTCCAAGGTGAAATAGCCATAGACAGTGTTAAAGTACAGGGGGCTCCGCAAGGAATCCAACCCCACCTCGTCCCACCACATGCCCAGACGATTAGGGCCATAGGTAGTCATTACCTGCGATCGGAAGCGTCTGCGGCCAACGGAACCAACAGCCCGCACCCCCCGTCTCTGCGTCCACAGTGGGCGCAGATATGACTCGCTCGGACTCGGAAGGTGGGGCAAGGTCACCAGAAGGAAGGGCGATGTCTTCCATCTTGGGCGGGACATGCTTGCATCGGGCGGGGGCGGACACGCATCCCCTCTCTCCCCAACAAAAAGCTAAGGGTACGCTGCTGGTAAGGAAGTAAGGCAGCGTCGGACAAGGGGTGTGTGGCGAGAAGATGATCCCCTCTTGCGGCTGGGGATGTCGCAGCGCACGATAGACCCAGGACGCGTCCGGCCGCATTTGGCGTAACCTGTTTCCCTGCGAGCGGAGAAGGGCAAGGAACTCGTCAGCCGTGGCCGCCTGCGCCGGGTCGGCCTCTTCGACCTCGTGGGGGAGAGGGCGAGGCGAAGCGGAGCAGCTCGGCAAAGTCGCTGGCCGTGTGGACATGGTAAGATGGATGGAAAGCTGGACTGGCAAGGTGGATACAAAGTTGGAGCCGCAGCTGAAAGGAAGGAGCCAGAGCACGGTCGGCAATGCAAGGCACACTGGGTGGTACCGGGTTCTCGTCTGGTGGGAGACGCTCGATGCGCAGCTGAGCCTGGAGGGAAATATGCCGCGATCGGGCCAGACGGGCGCAGAGTGGAGCTAAGGACCATTGGGTCTGCTGGATCCGGGACCTGTAGGGTCCAATGGAAGAGAGTGAGGGAGGCGATAACGAAGGCGCATCGCCGGTTGTACAAATAAAGGTGTTGGTGATGGGACGGGAGGTGCGGTCGCCATCAACCTGGACCGGGTCCAAGCTGGCCAACGCCACCTCACCTCTATCCCCTCGTCCGCCAGGAGGCGAGGGCGCGAGGCTCAAGACCATCGTTCCAGGCATGGCATGGTGGGAGGTGCCAAAGCGCCTGGACGTGGGCCAGCATCACATCTCGCTCGTCCTTGGCGGCGGCGGGGGCGGCGGCGGAGGCACAGGTGGAGCCTGGCTCGTGGCTTCTTGGTGGCGGCAGTGGACCTTTTGCGCTTGAGGCCGGCAGAAGAAGGCGGTGGCTGATCTGCTTGAGGAGGCGGAGATACGGGTGGCGGAGGCGCTGGTGCAGGTGGAGGATCAGGGACGAGGTGCGGGACGAGGTGAGGGCAGAGGCGGGGGAAGGTGTGGGCAAAGAACGTGGTCCGGGGCGGCGGGCCCGGGCGGAGGGAGGGCGGGGTAGATGGGCTGGGGTCGGTGGCGGAGAGCGGCGCGACGGCGGCCATGGTGGTCGGGGCCGGCCGGGTGGTGGTGGTGGTGGTGGTGGTAGTTTGGTGGCGGTGGGGTGGCAGTGGCGTCGGCGTCTTCTGGCGGTGGCTGGTAAATTTTTGATCTGGGACACCCTCACGCCTCGCCTCACACCTCACACGTCACGCGACGGGCGCTCGGCCCTCTTCGTGCAAGCGTGCGATCATCGGGGGAACTACGTCAGCACCGTCCTCGGTGGCGCCGGGGCCATGGGGCGGGTCTAGCATCTACAGCAGCGGGACAAGCGCGGGGCACGAGCAGGAGGGCCGCCGAGGGCGATGGGCAGGATGATGGATGGATTGCTCAGGTGCTAAAGTACACCTCGCCGAGCGCGAGGGCGACCAGGGCGGTCCAGCCGGTGAACGGGTGGGAGCGCTGGCCATGGCCCGTGTCGGGGTGGTACTGTTCCCAGGTGTAGCCGGTGCGCGCATACTCGGTCTGGACGGTGCGCACGACGTTGGAGCGCAGCCGCGCGTACAGGTCGGCCGCACGCGCCTGGTGCGGCCCCGCGACGGACGCGTAGCGCTTCAGCGCGCCCAGCGCAGGTAGTTGAGCGGCATCCACACGGGCCCGCGCCAGTAGTCCTCGCCCGTGCCGTACGCCGCGTCGCGCTTGGAAAGGCTGCGCACGCCGTGCGCCGACCACCCGCCTTCTCGTCCCCCAGCACCTCCAGCAGCGCCCCCACACGCTCGCTCGCCGGGTCGAGGATGCCGAGGAACAGCGGCAGCAGCGGCACGTAGCCCTCGTGGCACTCGGCCACGCTCTGCCCGCCCGTGATGGTCAGGTCGCAGTACGCCTGGTGCGCCTCCGACCAGTGCAGCGCTGTCGGCAGCACACAGAAGCTCAGCGTTAGCATCCTCGTCCACGTCCCGCTCGCACGCACCACCCCCTGCCCCGAGGCAAACACAAAAAGGGAACAAGACACGTACCATCCAAGTTCTTCTGCAGGCGCTCAAGTCGGTCGCAAAGGCCGGTGCATCCTTCGCCGCGCCTCCCCCGGCACGGGGACAGCATGGTGCGCCAAGACGTTGGCCACGTAGGCCATGTTTGCGCGCAAACGCGGCCATCCAAGCGTGCAAGTCCACATGCAGTTCGCCCTGTGCGGCACCGACGCACGTGGGTAATCGTCCAGTCCCGACGCAAACACATGGCCCGAACGTGAGCGGGCCACGCCAGCGGAACGCGGCAGCGCACTGCCCCGGTTCGCCTGAGCCCGTGTGGGCAGCTCGGACGTGGGCGTGCGTCCACCGGCAGTGGCAAGGCCAAACTGCGACCGACAGAACCAGCCGTAATGCCGCTTGAGCGTAGGGTAGAACTCGGCCAGCCGTTCTAGCGCGGCGCGACGCACTTGTCCGTCTCGGCGTCGTCGCATGCGTTGCCCGTCTGGCCCAGAGGGACTTGGGATGATGCGTCCCAGTCCCACGCAGCGTGCGGCACAGGAACCGTCGTCTGGTGTCGTCGCCGCCCACGCTCGCGTCGAGCCCCAGGCCGAGCCGGTCAATCACAAGACGCAGCGCAAGGATCGGGGTAGGCGGGTTAGCGTGGGCCGGTCTTGGCGCAAGAATTCGGCAGGCACACGCGACTCGGACTCGGTCCCGAGCGCCATCTCACGAGGGATCCAACCGTCGTCATCGGCGGCCGAGAACCAGTCGTGGAGGATCTCGAGGCCCAACTCGGGGTCCAACACGCTAATGGCCGGGAGGTGGAACCTTCGTCCCAGTAGAAACCACGTGGGAAGAAACTGCGTCCTGGGGTGCCGGAGGTGAGTGAGTAAGGCCCCTCGCGCCGGATGGGAATCGTCTTCATCTTCCTCCTCCGCCTCGGCCTTGCGGACGCACGAAGGTTGTCCACAGCATCCAGGTCGATGGGCTGGCCATCGCCCTCACAGCAGCCTCATCGCCCGTATCACTTTCCGACACGCTGAGCGATCGGTCCCCACCGCCGTTCCATAAAAGTATCCCACCCCACCCAAGACGGACGAGACAAGTTCGCGCGCAAAGCCTGATCCACTGCCTTGGCCTCCTCCGAGTCGGAGATGTGGTGAAGCGGGAGCGCAGTGGCAAAGGACCGGTCAAAGCTCTCCCCGCATCGTCCAATGCGCGCGTAAGTTGGGCAGAGGTCAACTTGGGCCCCGACGTGGGCGAATCAAAGAAAATGTCAAAGGCAAACACGTGCTGCGCGTCGGCGTCAGCGTCGGCGTCGGCATCGTGCGTCGTGGCGCCCCGGGCTTTGGAAGGGTTGAGCTCGTACGTCTGCAGCGCAGTCAAGGTTGTGTTCGCCTGGTGCGACCAGTTGGGGCAGGCGCCCCGCGACGCCCGGATGCGGTAGGCCATGGGTGTCCCACTCAATCATCGCACGCGCTTGTTCCTCCCGAGCCTGTTGCCCCAGACCAGGAATGGCAGCTTCCAAAGCACCTTGCATGGCCATCGCCAGGCTGTTCTGGAGCACACTTGTCACGCGCCACGTTTCGGCATGGGGCAAGGGCGCAGAAAAGTAGGCCGTCTCTTCGACCTTGGTCGGCTTGAGGTCGGCCCCGGGGCCCGTGACGCCCTTGTTGAGCACGACATTGTTGTCCTCGTTGAGGTCTGCAGCGGTGGGGTGGACAATCCGGAGCCAAACTCGCCCAGTTCAGGGGAAGTACCGGTGAGCTGGATGGGCTGGTGCAGAGGGAACCCGCGCGAGGGCGCGGTGGCCGTGTCGGGATTAAAGTCGAGGATGATGTCGGGAGATTCGGTGCCAAAGTAAGAGAAGAAGGAAGCCTGAGCGGGCCGAGAGGATCGATGGCTTTGCCCTTGACGCGCACGGCCCAGATCCGCCACCGGGAGGTGATCGGCATCGAGCAGCTGCTTGACAAAGGAGACGTTGAAGCCATGTTGGTCGCGGGGTCGATGATGCGCTCCTCGCCAAAGGTACGGCCGTCGTGGCGCGTCCAGGCGTAGCGGACTTGCTGCTGGTCGTTGTGTGGCGTGGCGGAGCTGGCCGAGGCCCTGGTACGAGCTGGCGTCGGTCCAGGCCAGGCCCATGAAGAGCGACTCGGGCAGGCGCGCGGAAGCCAAAGTAGTTTTGGGGGCGGTAGGCCCCAGAGGAGCTGCTTGCGCGTGTGGGCGGCGGCGGCGGACGCGGTGTGGGCGCCCGGCGGGGGGCGGCACGTGGGGGCCGTCGTCGTCGTCGTCCCAGCGTCGTCGTCGTCGTCGTCGAAGGAGAAGGGCGAGGCGGCGCGGGTGGGGCGGACGACGAGCAGGACGAAGACGAGGGCGGCGAGGGTGCCCAGACGAGGCGAGCGATGGCGCGCTGCGGCCGCCGCGGCTGAGCCGAGGGCCGGGCGAGCGTCGGCGGCGAGGGCGGCATGGCGGGCGAGGCGGTGGGGATGGCGTGCACGCGCCGTGTTGAGCTGGAAGAAGAAGGCAGCGGCGGCCACGTCACGCCCCTCGCTCGCCTGCTCGCACGTGTGACTGGGACAGCGTGGAGCACACCACCGGCCTGTGGGGGTTAACGAAGACGCCCGCCAATTCCGCGCCGCGCCGCCTCTGGCCTCCTCCTTCTCCTCTCCTCCTCCTCCTCCTCCTCCTCCTCCTCCTCCACCACCACCTCCACCACCACCACCACCACCTCCACCAACCCAGACATGCCCCCGCGCGACGAGGTGGGCGAGGCAATCGCACACGCCAACATACCCAACACGCCCTCCCTCGCCGGCGCTGCCCCCCACGCCTTCGACGCCCCTCCCGCCGCCTACAGCCTCGTCGTCTTTGACGCGCCCGATCCATCCGCCCCTCCCGCCCCACCAGCAGCCTCCCAGTCCGCACCAGCGCCGCCCCCCGGCGCCTCCGCCTCCCACCCCCCCGCCTCCAACAGCCACGTCCTCCATGCCGCCACCGCCTTGGGCAGGGCCAGTGTCGATGCACTCAGCTTCAATTTCCGCGACCATCTCCTGCCATTATCCCTGTCGGCTGCCGACGAATCCTTGGAGGACGGCGGCAGGACGTACGCCTCGGACCGGCTCATTTCCTCCCCGAATCCCCATGGCTCCTCCTCCTCCTTCCCTGCATCCGCACGCGCCGGCCCCAACCTCCGCTTTGCCCCCACCGAGTTCACCCCTCCTCCCACCGCCTCCAAGCGCATCAACCTGTTTGATGGCATTGCGCTGACCATCGGAATGCAAGTGGGCTCGGGCATTTTTAGTTCGCCCGGGTGCTTACGCTGCGTGCTGGATCGGTGGGTGCGTCGCTGTGTGTCTGGATCCTAAGTGGCTTCCTGGCCTGGACCGGCGCAGCTTCCTTTGCCGAGCTAGGCGCCATGATCCCCCAACGGCGGCGCACAGAGCTACCTTTTCTTCAGTTTGGGCGCCCTGCCTTCCTACCTCTTTAGCTGGACCGCCATTACCGCCCTCAAGCCGGGCGGCGGTGCGATCATTGCCATCATCTTTGGCGAGTACATTGCTCGCATCGTCCTCCATTTCCGCAAGCACGACCAACCCCCACTTTCGCACTCTGGTTCTGGTTCTGCCTCTGGTTCTGCATCTGCTGCTACTTCCGCCTCCGCTGGGGTGCACGCGCAGGCGTTGGCAGTGGAGGAACTGCCTGTTTGGATGTCCAAAGTGATTGCCGTATCGCTGATCATCCTCCTCGCCATTGTTCATTGCTTCTCGGCCCGCTTGGGCACGCGCTTGCAGAACCTCACTACGACCTTGAAGCTGCTTGCCTTGGCGGCCATCCCAATCTTTGCGATTGTCCAGGTCGCACGTGGCCAGATGCCACAAGAGTCGCGCGTGGCCTTCTCCAGTGTCCACAACTTGTTTCCGGGAGCAGTACCTCGTGGGGCTCGTATGCTCTTGCGCTTTACAGTGGTCTCTGGGCGTTTGACGGGTGGGACCAAGTGTGCTACATTGCGGGCGAAATGAAGAATGTCAAGCGGGACTTGCCCCGCGTCATCCACTGGTCCCTCTCGGTCGTCTTGGTCTTCTTCCCTCCTAACTGTCACCTCGTACTTTCTCGTCCTGCCGCCGCTGCGGTAGCCAAGACCAATACTGTCGCTCTGGATTTCGGACGAACGGTGCTAGGTGGTGTCGGGGGCGTGTTTTCGCTTCGCTCGTCGCCTTCTCGTGCTTTGGCGCACTCAACGCGTCCTTCATCACCACCGCCCGGCTCATTTCCACCGCCCCTCCGAAGGGTACCTGCCTGGCGGACCGTTCTTTGCCGCGGTTCACCCACGGCGCAAGACAGCCATTCGCGCCATCCTACTGGAAATGACACTGATGTGCATCTTTGTCTTGGTCGGCGACGGGTTCAGTTCGATGGTCAACTTTTATGGCGTCTGTTCCTGGGGCGGGTACTTTGCTACGGTGATGGGACTGTTGGTGCTGCGCGTCAAAGAGTCGGCATGGGAGCGGCCGTACAAGGTATGTCGTCCACCTCGGTCTCTGTCTCTTTTCTCTTTTCTCTCTTTTCTCTCCTGCTTCCCTCTGCCTTGCATGCGGGTTGCGCCACCTAACCTACCTACTACCTACGGTGTTTTGTGCAGACGTGGCTCACCACACCCATCCTATTCAGCGTCGCGCTCTTCCTCTTACTGATGCCCATCTTTGCTGCCCCGCTCGAGGCGCTAGCGGCGTTCGCGTTTGTCTTGGCTGGCGTGCCCATGTACTGGATTACCCAGCGGGCGGCGGCAGCTGCTGGCCCATCCGCTGGCGCGCCACGACCGACGGCTACGCAGGAGTGGCGACCGAGATGGAGCTGGAGGATGCAGGCGCAGAGTACGACGGCGGAGCGTACGATGCGCCGGCGTCCGTGCCGGGCCAGCACTTGGGCGAGACAACACACTCTCGGCGACGACTGACGTGACGACGACGACGACGATGATGATGGTGATGACGAGAGCGAGGCGATGCGAAGGACAAGTGGGAGCCGCAGACGGCCAGGTGATTCTGAGTGCCCCACAGCCCCCAATGCACTGTGACACAGCGGTGATGCGTGCGGTCACATACTATCACCCTTCGAATGATGGGACTAGGCCATAGGGTTACAGCCGGAGGCGTCCCAAGCGGAAGGCAGGGCGGAATTAGTCTGCCCGTCGCGAGCAGCGCGACGCGCTCGCTGGCCGTCTCCACCCTCGTCCCCGCCACCTCCACAACCGTCCTCGCCGTGCTGGCCACCATGAACGCCATGCAGGGCCCAGCATACCAGGCCCAGCCCGGCACAGGCCCAGGCGCAGGCTCAGGCACATGCCCAGGCCCAAGCCCAAGCCCACCCCGCACAGCATGCCCAACGCGCCATGGCCATCCAAGCCCAGGCCCAGCCCAAGCTCAAGCTCAAGCCCAAGCCCAAGCTCAGGCTCAAGCCCAAGCCCAAGCCCAAGCCCAGGCACAGCACAAGCTCGATCCCACGCCCAAGCCCAGCCGGCGCGCGCCGTGGCCCCACCAGGCTCCGCAACGAGGCGGCCAACCGGGCGGCGGCGGCGCAGCAACTGGCCGCCGAGCAGAAGCACGTACGGCACAGGTGCTCAAGCGCAGTGCGCTCGAAAGTCTCATGGGCGAAGGGTTGCGCGTAGCCAAGCGCGGCCGGACAACCGACCGGTCGTTGCCGTGCAGTGCGTGGGTACGTGCCTGAAAGTGAGCTGCACGCTCAACTGCGTACACTGGAACGCCAGCTCGACTGGACTGTCGCGCGCAAACGCGCTGAACTGCTCCAGAGCTTGCAGCAGCGCCAGGCACTCCTCATATCCGACGCACTCTCCGTCTCTTCTCTCTAACACTGTGGCTGGCCAGGCGTGGCAGGTCCAGCCTCAGCCTCAGCCTCAGCCATCGGGCAAGGAGAGGAGCAGGAGCAGGAGCAGGCCCAAGAGCAGGCCAAGAGCAGGCCCAAGAGCAGGCACAAGAGCAGGCACAAGAAAAGGATCAGGAGAAGGCGCAGGAGCAGACTCAAAACACCGCAGGAGCAGTTCAGGAGCAGGCTCAAGATCAGCCCCAAGAGCCGCCTCAGGACCACCCGCCCCAGGAGCAACCCCAGGACCAACCCCCACAGCAGCCTCAAGAGCCGATTGAAGAGAGGACGCTCCGGGTCAAAAACCAGACCAGGTCCCGCCCCCCGCTGCGCCTTCTTGGACGCTGAAGATCCAAGGCCGTCTCCTCCCCCCGGAGGGGCAGGAAGGGGTAAGCGAAGCGGAGCCCCCCAAGTTCTCCAAGCTGGTCAAGATGGTGGTGGTAGAGCTAGAGCGGGATGCGACGCTGTACAACGACGGGGGCAATGTGATCAAGTGGGAGCAGACGCCCGAGGGGCTTGGTCAGCCCGGCGTGGACGGGTTTGAGATTACGCGCAATGGGGATGCACCCGTCAAGGCCAAGGTGCATCTCTACCCGCCTCGAATCGGGAAGAGTTTGCTCTGCATCCGCCGTTTGCCAAGCTTTTGGATCTGCGCCAGGGCACGCGGACCGAGGTGATGGAAGCACTTTGGGCCTACATCCGCGACCACAACTCTTGGACGAACAAGATCGGAGAATGGTCAAGTGCGACGAGGCGCTCCAGCAGCTGTTTCAAACGGCCAAAGTCTCCTTCCATCATCTGCCCGAGATGATCATTCGTCTCCTCCAGCCCGTGCCCCCCTTGGTGATCGAGTACTGGATCCGGACCGATGTGCCGGCCACGAGCGGAACATGCCTACGACCTTGAGATGGATCTGGACAACCTCGACTACCTCCGTCGGGCACACGATGTGTATGCTGGCTTTGATGCCCAGTCGATTGCGTCGCGGGAAATTGCCGAGATCGACGAACGGGTACGTTGTTGATTCTCCTTCTTCCTCTTCCTCTCTCTCCTTCCCCTCCTCCCCTTCCCCCCTCCCCCAGCCCACTTTTTGCGCCTGCTCTCGTTACTTGTGGTACTGACTTACCAGATTGCCGGCATGGCGGCCTCGGTGCGGAACCATGCGTCGATCCGAGACTTTTTGATCCGGTTCGCCTCGGACCCAGGGACGACGTTGGAGGAGTGTGTGGCGAGTAGTGCGCGCGATCTCGAGCGCTTGGTCGGTCCGCGCGCACTCGGCGCCAGCAGTGCGGCAAGTGGCATGGGACGCGACTACGCGAGGAGCGAACGTTTGAGGCGGATTGGGTCCCGGAAGCGTCCAAGTCGCCGAAGCTTTCCGTCTGTCCCAGGCCATGAGCACCGTGCCCACCGGCCCTCTCCTCCCCCCTGCTCCTGGTCCGGCGCGCTGAGTCGCTGGAAGACCACGCCCCTCTTCCCCGCCTCTTCCCAACGTCCAACTTCCAATCCCCAACCCCTAACCCCCACCCACCCTGTCTGTCGAGCACCGAGAAATGAAGAGACAGAGATGGATTTTAGATTCTCAAGCCGAATGCCCTCCACATGTTGACCCAGTTGGTCTGTCTTGGCCGCCATGATGAAATCGTTTTTATGCAGCTACGCCAGATCGAGGTTAGATAGAAGAGGGTCAGTAAAACTCAGTCCTCTGTTCCATTTGCCTCCCCTCCCCTCCCCGCCTTCTCCCACACCCTCTGGGCGATCTTAGCAACACCGGAATGCACGTACCCCGCCCACCGCATGCGTCCACCACGCCACGCCCACATGGCCCCACTCGACCACGAGCTGCGGATGGTGACCCATTCTCCTCGGCCAGGACGGCAGAGCATTGGTAAACGCAATGGTCGCCACGTAGTTCTTAAAGTAAACTGTTTGCTGAGCAGGGGGAACGTCGCGCCCTCCCCCTCGGTAGCCAGGGCAAGCGGGTCAAAGTAGGCTGCCGTAGGGTCCGCCTGGGCCTGGGCGCGGCAGGATCCGCCATGCAGCCTCGGTCCGCGGACGCGTGGACAGTTTCCCACTCTTGGTCTTGGGGGCGGCTGGGTGCCGTAGCCCAGCCCCGCACTGAGATGGTTGAGCTCACGGAACAACGTGTGGTCTCCTCGGTGCCGAGCGCGGGCGCTCCAGCGGTGCACGGCACACAGTGTCCCGTCAGTCCCTGCCCGGTCAGCCCGGGCGTCTCGAGCTCACTTGCGCCGCGAGGTGGATGCCCGTGTCGAACGCGTGCGATAACGAGGCTGTGGCTCATGCTCCGTTGTCGCTGGATACACTCGTAACGCACCGCTGACCTCGTCGCCACACGACACACGCGCCCAAGCATCGATGGCCCACCGCAGCTGGCGATGGCGATGGCGATGGCGATGGGTTGGCGCTATGGCTCGTCGGTTCGCCCGGCCGACGTTCTTGTTCTTGCGCCATGGATGATGGATGATGCATGATGCATGAATCATCTTCATCACGTGCTACAACCTACCCAAAAGCAAAGCACCCTCCCGCCTGTGTACCCTCCTCCATCCATCCATCTATCCATCCACTATCCATCTACCTACCTGCCCTCCACCCTCTTCCACCCACCCACACCACAACACATAACGAGCGCATCGATCGATTCCGTCTCTTTTCGGGGCCCACTCCCCGGCGTCTGACCTCAAAACTGGTCCGGCTCCGAGAAGGACGGCCAGCCTTCGCGGCGAGGCGTCTTGGTGGGAGGCGCCATTCGCGCGGGAAGAGACCGACGACGGCGTCCGCCCTGCTGCACCACCTTGACCGTGCCGAAGGGGGACGACCAGATCGGACGCAGACGGTGGGCGTTGCCTTGGTCTCCTCGTTCCATTCCGACTCGGGAATCAGCTGCGCACCGGGCGTCAGACCGTACCGCTTCAACCGGGCCACCTCGTCGGGCTTGTGGGGTGGGCCGGTACGTTGCTCGCGCCTGGTGCAAGAGCGGAAGGACGTCTTGAGGTCATCGCACCCGCTTTCATAGCATGGTACTTGGTCAGCAGGTCCGCCTGCAGCTTCTCCCTCACGCTCTGGTGGAGCAGGTAGGCACGCACGATCGTCACGTGCACTTCGGGACCATAGGGCAGCTTCTCCTCGGCGACGGCCAAGCGCTTGGCATACGGGTCATGCGCAATGTTGTTCTTCTCCTTCGGCACAAGCGGAAGGTAAGGTCGACAATGCTCTGCTCCGCGAATCCGTCTCGGCGCCACGTACCGTGGGTCAGAAGGGTTCAGCGACTGACCCGCGTCTCGCGTTTGTGCCGGAACGCGTAGCGGCCGACGTTGTGCAGACCGCGCGTACCCATCGCACGCGCAAACGTGCTCATCGCCCGCGCGCCCGTGGGCACCGCAGCAGTAGCGGAACCGACTTCTTGGCCTCCGCCTCACGGATCAAGTTCAATGCCGAACCGGCACGGATCCAGGCAAGGTGGTGGCAGAGAGCGAGTGCTTGGTAGGAATCTCTAGCGTTTCCTTCACCTCGCCCGAGGGCGAAACTTGGTCACCTTGAGTCGCACCTGGGTATCGAGCAACCCTTCACCGGGTCAATCAGGTCCTTGAGGTTGACCGTCTCGACCAGATCCCCCTGCCCAATCTTGAGGTAATCGTCCTCGTTGGCAAAGAGCGCGTGAGAACACCTTGCTTCGCAGGTTCGTCTCGCAATCCGAGCAATCGACCGAGCCACAACCAGGTTGCACCCAAAGAAACGCGGTTGGAGCGCAGCGTGTTCCCGCGCTAACCTTCACCGTAGTTGTGGTCCGCAACCAAGACCCATGCCTGGCCACGGTCGCGGTACCGCTTGGCAATTGTGGAATGTCGCCTCCTCGCCGTCTGGTAGTCCACACCGCCGAGTTGACGTTGCCCGTCTGGTCGTTCGACGCGCCAATCAGCGTGTTCTCCGCCAAGTTCGACAGGTGGCCCTTGTACTTGAGCCAAGGCCCGGCGCGGAAATGTGGTCGGTGGTGCACTTGCCGCGGATGCGCAGCAAAGTACGCATGGGCGGTAACTCCCACTGCCCATTCTTAAACGGCGACGAGAACGGTTGCAGTACCTCGAGCCGTTCCGATTCGGGCGAGATGGCAATTGCCACTTCGGCTGAGGCGCAGGGTTGGCAGCCGGAGTCAGAGATTGGTCACCCAGTCGTACCCTTTGGTCGGCAGCACGTCCCCCTCGGGCGGGGCGAAGCGGAACTGCTTCCCCTCGGGAGTGGGAAGCGAGTCGGTCATCGGATTGAAATCCACACGTCCGGCAAACGCCATGGCGGTAACAAGTTCGGGCGAAGTAAGCATGTTCCACGTCTGGACGTTACCGTCGTTGCGACCTTTGAAGTTACCGGTTGAACGAGGTGAGGATCACGTTCTGCTCGCCCTGGTGGTCCGTACGCTTCCACTGGCCAATGCAGGGTCCACACGCATTGGCCAACACGCGCACCGGCCGCGGTCAAGTCCCCCTCAAACCATCGCGCTCAATTGTCGCGCGCACACGCTCCGATCCCGGAGTCACATCAAATGGTACCTTGGCCTTGAGGCCCGCCGCGGTAGCCTGACGCGCAAGCGACGCGCACCGCGCCAGATCAGCATACGAGCTGTTGGTGCACGAACCAATCTGGGCGGCGGTCAGCTCGACCGGGTGAGGCCGGCTGTCCTCCTTGGCGCGCGCGACAAATTGCGAGAGCGGAGTGGACAGGTCCGGGGTGAAAGGACCGTTGAGCGTAGGCTCCAGCTTCGACAGGTCAATGTGCACCTCGTCGTCGTACTGCGCATCTTGGTCGGCGGAAAGGTAGCCTGGGCAGCAGCTTGCTCCGCTTGGCTGGCCACGTGCTCGCGGCCGTCGCGCGGAGGTACTCGCCCATCTTGGCCGAGTAGGGGAAGGCCGATGTCGTGCGCCCACCTCGGCACCCATGTTGGACATGGTTTGCCAGACCTGTAGCGGGCATGTTCAGGAGCCCAGGCCCCGTACTCGAGGATTTTGCCCGTGCCGCCGCGCACGGTAAGTAGGCCGGCCAGGGTGAGAATGACGTCCTTGGGCGAGCACCATGGGCTCAGCTCGCCCGTCAGGTGCACATTGAGCACCTTGGCGCCATGAGTTCCCAGGGGGTATTCGTCATGGCGTCCACTGCATCTGCACCACCCACGCCGATGGCCAAGCCGCCGAGACCCGAGGCGTTGGGCGTGTGGCTGTCGGTGCCGAGCATGAGCATACCGGGCGCAGCATAGTTCTCAAGGACATCTGGTGGATGATGCCCGATCCGGGCGGCCAGAATTCGATGCCGTACTTGGCGCAGGCCGAGCGCAAAAAGGCAAACACCTCGGCGTTGGTCTCCTGGGCACGAGCCAGGTCAGCGTCGGCGCCCTGGTAGGCCTGGATCAGTGGTCGCAGTGCACCGACGAGGGGATCGCGACGCGCTCCAGGCCGCACGTCATGAACTGGAGCAGGGCCATCTGGGCCGAGGCGTCTGCGGCGGGCGGCGGGGGGAGTCAGTATGGGCAGCAGCGGAGGGGGGAGTCAGATCGGGGAAGGAGGGAGGGAGAGAACGCACCCTGCATGGCGAGGCGGTCGATGCTGAGCTGGAGGTAGCGGGAGCCGCGGACGGCGCTGGGGTCGGGGCCGGCGCCCTCGAAGGCGGCGACGGGGTCGCGGACATGCGCATAGAGGATCTTCTCGGACAGGGTGAGGGGCGGCCGAGGATGGCGCGGACGCGCTCGAGCTGGGCGAGCAGGGCGGGGTAGGCGGGCGCGGCGGCGGTGGTGGGGCGGCGGTGGCGGCGGTGGCGAGGGCGCGCGTGGCGGCGGCGGCGGGCGGGCGGCGGACGCGGCGCGGCAGCACGCAGCACAGCTCCAGCCATCGTGGACGAACGAAGCGGCGGGGACGGAGGAGGCGAGGAGGCGCGAGAAATGCGTCTTCTTAATTCTTCTTCGCCGACAACAGAAACCCGCCCGCCCCGCCGCCCCGTTCCGCCCTGCGATTTCCGCCCGCCGCCGCCCGACTCCACCGCCTGCGCAGCCCCCACAACATACCCCCACAATACCCCCACCACCCCCATGGCCGAGTCCGCGCGCGACGCCAAGTTCTTCGTCCGCGAGCGCGCCGCCGACCTCAAGGCCGAGCTCACCGACGACAAAAGGACAAGGCCTGGGCGCGCCGCAAGGCCGCCTCAAGAAGATCGTCGCCAACATGACCATGGGCAACGACATGAGCTCCCTCTTTGCCGCCGTCGTCGCCTGCATGAACATCCAGGTGCTCGACATCAAGAAGATGGTCTACCTCTACCTCATCAACTACGCCCGCCCGCGCCACGAGCTCGCCCACTCCGCCGTGCCCGCCTTCCTCAGCGACTGCCACGACCGCAACCCGCTCATCCGCGCCCTCGCCATCCGCACCATGTCCTCCATCCAGGTGCCCGTCATCACCGACGCGCTCATCGACCCCCTCCAGACCCCTCCGCGACGCCGACCCCTACGTGCGCAAGACACCGCCATCGCCGTCGCCAAGGTTACATGGCCGACCGCAAGCTGGCCGACAAGCACCACCTCATTGCGCGCCTGCGCGATCTGCTCGCCGACTCGAACGCAACCGTCGTGGCCAATGCGGTCGCCGCGCTTACCGAGATCTCCGAGCGCAGCGACAACATCCAGCTCAAACTCAACCTCACTGTCGCCTCCAAACTCGTCTCGGCGCTCCCCGACACGTCCGAGTGGGGCCAAGTGTACATCCTCGAGTCGCTGCTGTTCTTTGTGCCTACCGACGTGGCCGACGCGGAAATCTTGGCGGAACGCGTCGCAGTCCGGCTCAGCTCGGCCAACTCGGCCGTGGTGCTGACAGCAGCCAAGGTAGTGCTGTACCTGATGAATTACATTGCCTCGGCCGAGGTCAAGGAGGCGCTAGCGCGCAAAATGAGTCCGCCACTCATGACCCTGCTCAACCGCGGTCCCGAGGTACAGTATGTCGCCTTGCGCAACATTCTTCTCATCATCCAACGCCGCCCACTCGTCCTCCGTAACGAGGTGCGTATCTTTTTCTGTAAATACAATGACCCGATTTACGTCAAGATGGCCAAGCTCGAAATCATCTACCGCCTCACCACCGAGGCCAACATTCGTCAAGTGCTCGTGGAACTGCACGAGTACGCTACCGAGGTGGACATTGATTTTGTTCGCAAGGCCGTTCGGTCCATTGGCCGGTTGGCCATCAATCGCAGCAGGCGCCGATGCCTGTGTCCACACTCTGCTCCAACTCGTCGAGACGGGTGTGAGCTACGTAGTACAAGAGGCCGTCGTGGTGCTCAAGGACATTTTCCGAAAGTACCCCAACCAATCGAGGGCGCCATCCCACGTCTCTGTGCCCACCTCGACTTGCTCGACCAAATGGAGGCCAAGGCAGCCATGATCTGGATCTTGGGCGAGTATGCGGAACGGATTGAAAATGCCGACGAGTTGCTAGAGGACTTTTTGTTTGGTTTCCTGGACGAACCGGCAGAGGTTCAGTTGGCCCTGCTCACAGCTACCGTCAAGCTCTTCCTCAAACGACCCGCAGTGGCATCGGAAATGGTACCCAAGCTTCTCAAAGCAGCTACGGAGCAAGTGGAAAACCCTGACGTACGCGACCGAGGATTCATGTACTGGCGTATGCTCTCCACCGACCCAAGCGCGGCAAAACAAGTTGTCCTAGCCCCCAAACCAGCCATCAACACCGAAACCGACCGCATGGACCGCGCCCTACTGGACCAACTCCTCCTCCACGCCGCCACCCTCGGATCCATCTTCCACCGCCCGCCTCAAACCTTCATCGCGGCGCACGCCCACGCTGCCTTCCCGACTCGCCCGCGTTGGACGAGGTAGCTCGCAAGTCCGCCGGCGCACACTTGTATTCCAAGCCTAACCCACCCAAGCTCGAGAACAGGAGCGCCACCCGGCTTTCAACGACCACAACAACGGCTACAGGAAACGCGGCCGCAAATGGAACTGGAACTGGGGACGGGAGTGGGAGTGGGAGCGGGAGCGTGAGTGGGAGCTGGCGAGACCGTACCTCGGTCTCAGCTACTCCTCGTGCACCCCTATGGAGTTGGTTTCGACCGACCCTGACTCGCCTGCGCCCGTGCGCGGAGCTGCTTTACCTTCGCCTGCCTCGGCCTCGGCTCGTGCCCAACCTGATCCCGAGCGTCTCGCACCGAATAGACCGAGACTGACCCCTATGCCATGCTGGCTGACCTGGCCCCCTGATATATGATACCTTCCCGCGCGAGCAGAATGGGTAGTCTAGTCTCACACCCTGCTGGGTACCAGGTTTGCTCGGGGTTGCTTTGTTTTGGTTGCGTTGCGTTGCGTTGCGTTGCGTTGCGTTGCGTTGCGTTGTGTGCATTGCATTGCATTTCTCGTTTTTTTGCCTTTGTTGTTGGTCTGTCCTGGTCTGTCCTGGTCTGTCCTGGTCTGTCCTGGTCTGTCCTGGTCTGTCCTGGTCTGTCCTGGTCTGTCCTGGCCTGTCCACTACAACACGCTACCGCCCCTTCGGATTGTGCCTTAGCTCAAACATGTTTCGACGAGGGTGAACCTAGGTGGAGAAGTAGGTTAGTATTGAGGGTTCGGACGGGGTCAGAGGGGGAAGGTGGGAAGAGGAAGAGAAGGTGTTAGGGGAGCACGGCAAGGCAAGCCCAACGTACTGGACCAGAAAAAAAAACCTTGAGCACCAGGCCGAGCTTTGTGCCGCACAACAAAGTATAGCGGTACGTTGCACCAGTGCTGGGCCAAGTCAAACGTCAATGCCCACGGAGCCGCCAAGCCAAACGTAGGTACCTCCAACGTTAGCCCAGCCACATCCACCATCCCATGGGCAAAGTCGCCTGTGACTAGCATCTCGGGCTTAAACGTACAGGCTTGCCGGTGCGACGGACTGGAAAAGTAGGCCACACGCGCTTTGGCCGCTGCAGGCGCACCTTCCACCATGGACGGATCCGGTCCCCTGTAATCCCGATTGGCGGTATGAGCAGCCAGCCACAGTACGTGCCGATGCTGCAAGATTAGTAGATGTACAGCTAGAAGCTGATGCCGGGACGGAGGAAGAGCCAGAGCCAGACCCACAGGCAGAGCAGAACCAGACCCACAGGCAGACGCAGAAGTACAGGTAGAGCCAGAGGCAGAAGTAGAAGAGAGCTGAGAGGTAGGTGAGCAGGTAGGCTCAGCCAATTGGCAACGTACACGTTGCGTGTCGTCTGTGCGGGTGCGGGGCAGGAGGGCATCTACGTCGTCCTCAATTGCCGTTCCGTTGAGCGGGCTAGGGAACGGAGGCCAGCACGCTGCTTCTTCTGACTCTGACTCGGGAGGATTGCGACGCGTAACCGCGACATGGCCGTGACTAAGGCGCAAATGCCCAGGGCGTGTCGGAGTACAACCCTTGCGCTAGGTTGGGCTCCATCATGCTCACTGACTTGACCGCTAGGGATAAGGACGTGCCAGAGGGTAGCTTGTCCTGTGGTAGCCCGGATTAGGTTAGTTCCAGTGCGCGCAGGCGGGAGGGGGGGGGGGGGGGGGGGGGGGAGGAGGGAGGGAGAGGAAGAAGAGAGGAAGAGGAGGAAGAAGAAGAAGATGGTGATGGTGAAGAGGAAGAAGAAGAAGGTGAAAGAGAGAGCGTACACGGATGGGGGCATCAAATTCGATGCCCCAGAGCAGGTCGTCGGCAGAGACGGGGGTGAGGAAGCGGCCTTGGAATTGGATGCTGCAGGTGACGTGGGTGCCGTAGCCGAGGTGGAAGTAGAGCGCGTCGGACTTGGACTCGTCAGTGGCGGATGGGACAGGGTAGTTCTTGATGCGCACAGTGACCAGACCATCGAATTGGCTACTGCGGATGGGCAGCGGTGCAGGTCGTGTTCACCGCCACGGGAAAGAGCGTGTCGCGTGAGCCGCCGGCGAGCACGCGCACGGTGGCATGGCGCAGAGGGGGGAGAAGGAGGAGGGGGGGGGAATGAAAAGGAGATGGAGAAGGAGGAGAAGAAGAAGAAGAAGGAAAAAGAAGAAGAAAAAGGAGGATGCCTGTGTGCTGCTGTGTTGATGACGATGTGGCTTGGGTGCCCCAGACGGGACGAACCGAAGAGCAAGCGGGACGGGTTGTGGGGGCCTGCAATTTCAAACTAGCAGTGCCGCATTGCTGCATCCCACAAAAAAGTGACTGCGCCCAGAATCGAACTGAGAATAACAGAGCCAGTGAAGCTGTGCGATCGTGAAGCCACAATCTGTCGTGATACCTTTTCACCACGCAATCCTTAGTGGGCGTGTGGCCATTCCTTCCCACATACCACCCCTGTGAGATGTATTCTGGCGTTCGATTTAATCCCTCAGCTGGCTGGATTGAGGATTGCTCACTAGTGGTACCACTGCCCCCCACCACACTATCGCTTGTCGTGTGCCTATCACTGCGCTCGAGAGCACGCCATGCCCACCGCCGCCCCAACCTCGCGTCCCCACCAGCATGGGCAGACGCACACACCCAAACAAAAAAACACAGTGTTCACATGTTCATACGTTGCCAGCTCCCAGTTGCCAGATCCCTGCTCTGCAGGTTCACACGCTCCGCGCGGCGCTGGATGCCTTCGCGCCAAGTTGCGTCGCGCAGCCCGCCGCGCGTGACCCACGACTCGTACGACGTTTCCGTCCCGGCCATCGAGACGGTAAAGTTCTGTACCGAGCCATAGCCCTTGAGCGCCTTGCGCCAGTAACACGCCGCCCGCTGGGGAGACATAGCGGTTGCGGAAAAAGTTCCACTGGTTCTCTGCGATCCGCTTTGCACGTTCATCGTCCTGTAGCAGCGCGCCCATCGTCTCGGGTAACCGCTCCCACAACCGGTCGTGGTCGTCGGCCAACTTGCCGTCCTCCGTCAGCGCAGGCGCATCCCTCCGGCTCCGGAATCAGCACGATGTTTTGCTCCGCTGATGTCCAGTCGCTGTTGTACAGGTGCGTCCAGTGCTGCAGCCAGCGAGGACGGTGCGTGACAATCACCGTCTTGCAGTTTTGCAGGTACCGCAGTCGACCACTGCGTTGCGTGCCATCAAACGTGTGTCAGTACCACTAGTTTGGACCAGACCAAGCGACGTAGGCCCCGTCGTGCGGGTGTGACCCCAACGGCGCGGTGGCGAACAAAGAAAAAAAACTACGGGGAAAAGGACAAGCGAGTAAAAAGGACGACGTACCTGTAGGAGTTTCCATCAGCAAAACCTTGGTACTTCCACTTGCAATGGTCTTCCATCTTGATACTGTTTTCGCCTGTGGCCCAATTGACGGCCTTAATGTCGTTCCAAGGGTACCCCTGAGCGGCCTTGACCATCGCCTCTCGATCGGCCGTGCCGACGCCCATTGCGCCGCGCCACAGAGTCGTGGGGTCTTCTTCTCCCAGGGCGTAGCCTGCTCCACTTGCTCGATCCGACGGCGCACATCGTGGTACGTGCCCACGTGCTCGGGCCAGGTCAGGAACGCGTAATCAGGCATAAGCCATACATCTTCCACCTCGGGAGCGCGGTCCAACCCAAACTTGCCGGACCCAGGCCAGTCTTGTACCCCAATGCAGAACTCCACGTTGGGCAAGGGCTCCCGCGCCGTAATGATCGATTGTTGTAGCAGAGCCAACGTCGCTTGCGTACGCGTAAAGTCCGATTGCTTGTAGGACAGAATGTACAGTCGGTTGTTGTACACTTTCACGCGCATATGCGTCATGTCTGGATCGTCACACGACGTCTCGAGGTACTCTCTGGTCATCCTGCTGGAGTGTCAGTACCGTCTGTGCGCAGCGGGGGAGGGGTAAGGCGTAAGGCGTAAGGCGCAAGGCGTAAGGCGTAGAGGAGGAGGGTGAACAAACGTACGGGTGCTCAGTGTAGTAAGCCACGCTCCGGTCCACGTCCTTCCACAGCCCGGGAAAGTAGGCATCGCACTCCTCTTCGGTAAAGGTGAGGTCGTCGGGGTTGAACGGGTCGTCGTACTGGGGCTTGGTATGTGCATAAATGCGAGCGTCGGGGGGGATGGTGTACCCCCACCCTTGAGCGGCACCCTTGAGCTTTGCGCGCAACAGCTGGGCCGACGACGTGCGGCCGGCGGAAACGAGGAGCAAAAGCAAGATGAGTGCCAGCCCGAGCAACACCCAGCGAATGCGCCGGGTATGAAAGAACTTGGCCACCGTACGCTCTGCGCTGTGCTCGAGTCGCTCAGGTGCCCTGGCCAAACCAATAGGCAGCGGCAACGTGTCCTCCTCGCCTTGGCCTTGACCTTGGCCCTCGCCCGCGGCCTGACCGTCAGACACGTGGCGCTGGCGCTTGCCCGGGCCCGGACCAGACTCGGCGTCGAAGGACTGGATGGAGTGGGAGCGCGCCAGCTCCTGCATCTCGGGCAGCTCGCTCCTCGGTGGCCACCTCGACATACTTGTTGGACATGGTGCGACGACGACCCAGCCACGGTGGAGAAGAGCGCACGCACGCACGCCAGCCAACAGCCACCCCCACCAGCCTCACCCAGTACGCACACGCGGTTAGGTAAGCGGTGGCGGCGCGCTGGTGGGGACTAGTAGTACTAGCGCTGACTCGCCCCCGACGCGTGATGCTCGGAGCGACGCGCGTACTGACTACGCAGTTGCTAGCTAGTTGCTCACCCCGTTGCCACCATTATCGATTATCTTTGGCCACCGCACTTTGCCTCGCCAGCGTGGAACACGCCACGATTGCAACCGTCCAACAATCGCGCCCACTGAGTACTGACGGCGGCCCAGCACAACCACCTGCACCTGCGGGAGATGAGCACCGGACGCATACCCGGTGGCATCATGATCCAACCGTATGTAACCAACAACGTCACCTCTTGAATCCATATCATTGACAGAGCTTAAGGCTGGAACAGGGTCACCTCTTGTATATTGCACCTACCCACAGATACAACGAGCCGCCCGTGGAGAAAGATGAAAGGGCAAGGCGTGGGAGGAAGGCACTGCGCACTGTCTACCGCGTGATGGAACCTGATGCAATAGGAGAATCAGGAATGGAGGTGGACCTCACGCTCAGATACGCCACGCGGGAACGCAGGACGCGCACGACGCGTACCCCAAAACTGGCGGTACATGAAAGCCTGACACCTTTGGGGAAAAGCAGCAGCTTTTTGGCTGTGCTGGAGCAAACAGAATGCGACATGAACGTCATCCAGTACCAAGGACCTACTCGAGACCCGCTTTTTTCCCCTTGGTTTGGACGACGCGAGCTTACGATGCCACCAAGACCGCGGGTGAAATGCTTGGGAACCGGAAGGAATTGATTACGGAGTCTCAAGGGAGATGGTTCACCGGGCACCGCCCAGTCTACCATGTTCATACGTATCCACACACGCACCTCGTCGGGGATGGGACCGGATAGGGGGTACTAGAGGGACCTGACCTCCTGACGATCCCCTGGTTGCTTAAAACGGGGTTTTGGCGCAAGCACACCACACGCCGGATCAACGCGTCGCTGTATACATAGGCGCAGCGTTTCTTCGTCCCCGCCTTACGCTCCGTCAATGTTATGCAATGCGTAGTGCAGTATAGAGACTCTAGGACCAGCATGCCTGCCTAATATAAGGCCTCTGGTTAGTTGTGCTGCTCGTATGGAATAGATAGGTATCCTGCTGTTGTGTATTACTCTATATACCAACCCTCACTCTACACCCCGGATTTGTTTGCACTTTGCCCCGGTCATTCACCTGATTCCACCTTCTCCCTTCTCCCTTCTCCCTTCTCCCTTCTCCCTTCTCCCTTCTCCCTTCTCCCTCTACCGACTATTCCACGCTTATGCTTACGAATTGACTAATCACGTCTCTCGTTCCACCCTGCCACTCTACGGTTACTTCAGATAGCGATTGCTCTTCCACTAAAGGACTCGGTCCGAGTCTGCCTACGACGGCGGCATCGTGGAGAGATGGGCGGCCACAATACCACAGTCAGATTGGACAGAAACGGTGTTCCCGTCGGAGTACCACTTCCTCTGCAATCGGGACACTCGCTTTCCCTGATCTATATCTGCGCGCACACCGTCATTTGACGCACCCCCAACCGTGACTGCGGATCTGTCTCTCTCCTACTCCCGCTGAGGTCTACCACAATCGCAAGCCGTCCTCGGTGGACCGTTCCCGCGTCGCTGTGACGGTCCGTCCAAAAGGTGGTTCTGCACCTCTTAGTAGAATTACAAAACTGTATAGTAGACTGGATTCAAAGGTATACGTATACACATCGACGAGTCCCCATATCAATATCAGGTCCCACCCCGATACTCCCCCCGACTCTTCGCCCCATAATAGCCTCCCCTCCCTTTCCCATGATGCATCGCTGGACTGTGGGCTGTGGGCTGGGGGTTATGGGCTGTTGCACGTTGGCCACCACCACGGGTTTGAGGGCTAAACAACCTCCACCGCCAATGTTACCGTCGGGGTTAAGGCGAGGAAGACCAGACTCGAGACTAGGCCAAACCCTAAGGGGTGTAGCAATCGTTCGTAGTATTGGGGAAGAAGCAAGAGCAGAGGACATGGTGCGAAGTGGAAGAAAAAGGAAAAAGGAGCGAGACGCTCGAAACGAAGACGGAATTGGAAATAGGAGCGAGATCAGCTAAACGATGTTAGATGACAGCCGAAAGATTCCTCTAACAGTCTAATCTTCTTCATTCCTGTTGACCACTGAGGGTCTTAAGGGCCAGCCACCTCCAAGATCACCCTGTCCGGCCGATCCTCTTACATATCGGGGAACTAACCCAGTTGTGTCACTATCCTCTGGCCTTGGGCCACTCTTTTTCTTCTTCTGATCCACAGTCTGCAATGGGTTCAACGTTCAACGTTCAACGTTCAACCCAGCTCCCGTCTTCTCTCTGCCTGCATAACTTCACTTAGGACATCGCTGGGTAACCAGGATGAGTAATTCCTTCGCATGCAACACCATATATGCCACACAGGATGTATATCCCTCCCTATCCTCTGGTGTGAGTACTGACTGAGTAGTGCCACTCCTCCTCCTTCTCCTGGGGCCTGGAGTCTGACCTCCTTTTGTGACATGTGACATGTGATGCAGGTGACATGTGACAGGTGTAACTGGTGGTGGCGCGTTGCGGCCGCATACGCACAGTTGCTCTTGGTGCTGTTGCCCGAGGTGGCGCCGAGCGCTGGTTTTTTCGTGTGACATGTGATACTGCATGTGACATGGGAAGCTGAAGCGCTGAAACGCTCAAGCCGAAGCTTCAAGCTTCAAGTGCAGCAGCCTAGTGCGCTGTAAAGCGGCGGCCCCTCGGCGTGTCTACATCCGCCCGCGCACATCCGGCACTAGTGTGACCAAATCCCGTTTTTGGTGTGACGGCACGGACCACAGGTGACAGAATGGTGGCACCCAGCCAGGGGCACATCCAATACCCCGCCTTCACACACACGCTCGCCTGGCCCCACCACACGGCACGCGATAAATGGCCTCTTCGGCTGGTCCCTTGCGTTCGTTCTCCCCCTCCTCCCTCTCCTCCAACTCGTCACATACGGTGCCACTAGCACTCCTCTCCGCTGCCTCGACCCGAACGGTGCATGGCGGCTCCGACAATCGTGAGACCCCGCGTCGGGGTTGACATGGTTGTGACAGGTGGGATGTGGGACTCACATCTGAGATGTTGACAAAGGTAAGAACAGTGCACGTTGAACGTAACGTTCAGTTGAACTCAACCCCCCTCTCTCTTGAAAGCTTGAAGCTTGAGCGCTGCTGCGCACCAAAAGCGGTCGGACGCTGCTGTGACACGTGACTTGCATGACACGCGGTGTGACATGCATGGTGACATGTGACAGGGGCGTGACACACCGGTGATGCGCGCAGCTGGGCGCAGCAGCACACAGTGGCCCTGTGGCTTACATGGGCGCAGCACCGTCCAACACAGGCGCCGTGCCGTGCCGGCCCAATCCGCCTGAGACTGGTGGCGTGCCCAGCCCGCAGGGCCGCCGGCAGCCGAGTGCGTCCCCGTGGCTACCAGCGACTGTAGTGACTAGCGACGGGTGACCAGCACTCGCTCTCCCTCTCGGCGCACGCTCGGCACACGCGCAGTGTCTGTGCCGCGCGCCGCCCACACTCGCCGCGTGCCACCCGCCCGAGCAGCCGCCTGCTGCCGCCGCGCCCGCATCCAAAGCCCTGGCCCCCCCCGCGCTCCCATCCACTACCACCTTCCCATCCACCACCACACTTGCCCATGGCGCGTCTCGAGCCGCTCCCGGCGCCCTCCCCGCTGCGCGACACCCGCCCCCCGCCCCCGCTCAAGCACCTCGCCTTCCCTGCCCCCGGTGTGGGCGCCGGCACCAGTGCCCTCCAGCGCGCCGCCCCGCTGCCCCCCCGCCCCCCAGTTCCAGCCGCCCCCCGCCCCCCCCCCGCACCTCCTCCACCCCCTCCAGTACCAGCACCAGCAGCACCAGCAGCACCAGCAGCACCAGCAGCACCAGCAGCACCAGCACCGCGCCGCCCTCACCATCCCTCACCCGCTCCCACCTGCCCCAACCCCGCTCCGCCGCTGAGCGCCCCGCTCCCAGCAGCTTTGCTCCTCCTGCCTCCGGCCCAGTGTCGGCCACGCCCGACTCACTTCCCCTCCTCGCCCCTCCTCCGCCCGATCTGCTCCGTCGCGACCCCACAGCCTCCTTTGGCCCTGCCTCCCACTCCTCCCCCACTGTTGTCTCGGGCCTCCCGACCGCTGCTACTACTGCTCCTACCCCTGCCTTCCCTCCCCCCTTTGCTCCCCTCGGCCCGCAACGCCCCTCGTTCTCCCACCCTTCTTCTAGTCCCGGCGGAGGCATGCTCACGCCCCAGGCTGAGCGCCTCCTTGCGCCTTTCCTCAAGCCCCGCGCCAAACGCCGTCGCGACCTCGAAGGATCCGCAAGACGACGTGCTTCCTCCCGCACCGAACTGCCCGACAGCCCCACCGAGCCTGGCGCATCCACTACCACTACCGCTACCGCTACCGCTCTGCCCGACACGGGTCGAGACGATGAGACCGACCCCACCAAAACCGAATCTGCACCTCGACCTCTGGCTGCGCATCAGTCCACTACCTCTTCGGGTACTGCTACTGCTACGCCTGCTACTGCGGCTGGAGCTACGGCTACGACTGCGACTGCTTCCGAAGGTACTGTACCCGCCCCGGCTCCCGCGGGGGGCAGTACCGACGACGCTGCGCACCCCTCGAAACGACATCGCGGCACCTTCCGCCCCTCGACCCGTCCGGGCCCCGTCATGATCGATGGTCAAAAACGCTTCCCCTGTGGAATTTGTTCCCACACATTTTCCACTTCCGGCCACGCCGCTCGGCACAGCCGGGTGCACAAGGGTAAGTCCTTATCGTACCCCCCCCCCTCGTGTCCTCTTGGCTGGTTGATCTGTTGACTGGTTGGCCTGTTGACTGGTTGATCTGTTGACTGGTTGACCTGTTGACCTGTGGACTGGTTGATCTGTTGACTGGTTGACTGGTTGACCATATTTATTTGTCTTTGTTGATGGGCTTTGCTGACTCTTTTGCGGCTTGTCTGTCTTCTTTGCCTTCAGACGGGACCGGGGCGCGGCCGTACGTATGTACCTTTCCTGGCTGCAACTCGCGCTTTTCGCGGCAGGACAACAGTCTTCACATTACAAGACGCATGTGATTTCTTCGCGCACCAAGGACAATGAGCTGGGCTATCTGTTGAAGAGTGCGGCCGAGTTGATGCAGGAGGATGAGAATGTGGCGCATGCCAAACAATCTCTTTTGGACGGGACAGCAATTGCGGTGGTGGAAGATGTGGTGGGCGAAGATGGGAGGAAATGCGGAGAACAGGTCGTTCGTTCTGTCGGTGCCGACTTGGCTACCCGCTTGCCTAAAACCAAGACGGACAAAAATTTCCCCGCTCACGTCTTGGCTGTCGTAGCCCCATCACTGGCTGCTTCCTCATCTCGTCCGACCTCGACAACCCCAGCTCCACCCTACCCCACCTTCTTCTTCTTCCACATCCCGTTTCATCCGCCTGGCACTGTCTTCCTCGCTCCGGTCCCAGCTCCGCAGCTCCCACCTTGTCCCACGACACCCAGACCCAGACCCAGAACCAGACCCCGAACCCGAACCAGGGCCAGACGCTGTAACCCCTCGGACCCTGCGCGGTACTCGGTGCCGCTATCCGATCCCGTGGGCCCACCTGCCGTCCCCTCCTCCCCCCTTTCCACCTCCACCTCGGGCCCACTACGCTCCTTCGTGCCCCCTGGCCCAGCTACGTTCCACCTCACTCCGACCCCGCCACTTCCACTCCCCTCCCAATCCCAATCCCGTCTCCAATCCCAATCCCGCTTCCGGTTCCACGTCCACTTCTACCTACCCTCCCGTCGCACCCTGGACCCCCGCCCCCGCAGGGGATATTACCTCCCTGAACCGGCTTGGCGCTCTTCCCTCCCCACCCCCGCTTACCTCTACTTCTTCTTCCGCTTCCGCTTCCGCCTCGGGCACTGGAACTGGCACTGGCACTGGCACTGGCACACCAGCCTCACTCGCCCCGCTTCCCCCACCAGGCACAGCCCCCACCTTCCTCCAGCCCACACCCCGACACAGCTTCTCACCCACACACCTACCCCCACCCCCAACACGCTCATCCGCATGCTCACCCTCACCCTCACCCTCACCCGCATACTCATGCTCATGCTCATGCTCACCGCATGCTCATCCCACCCGCCCAGTTCGGCCGCTCCCTTGGCCCAAGCTGCGTACTACCCTGCGTCCTACAGCTTGCCCCCGAACCCCAACGCCACCCCGAACTCGAACGTTAACGCTACCGCTAATGCTAACGTTAGTAACGTTGGTCCCGCTCCGCCTGCGTGGCGATCGGATAAGTACGAGCCGTATGGTTATGCGTGAGCTGCGGGAGCTGCGGGAGCTGCGGGAGGAGCGTACGGAGCGCGGGGGGAGGTGCACGTGCAGGGCGGTGGAAGGAGGAAGGAGGAAGGAGGAGAAGGGAGGGCGTCCACCCCCCCTTCCCTTCCCTTCCCTCCGTCCCAAGCTACGTTGGATGGCGAGGTGGGTGAGGCGGGTGAGGCGGGTGAGGCGGTGAGGCGGGTGAGGCGGGTGAGGTTGCTGCTGGCATGCATGCGCTTTTTGCCTTTTTGCTCTTTGCCCTTTGCTCTTTGCCATTTGCTTTTGCCTTTCGCATTTCGCATTTCGCATTTTGCGTTTTCGTTGTAGGAAGAAGGGTTGGTTTCCTTTTCTCATCTTATCTCATCTCATCTTCTCATCTCTCCTTCCCTTTATCTCCTCTACTTTCGTCCCATTCCTTCTCCTCTGTCCCTTTCTCCCCTCTCCTCCCTCTCTCCCCCTCCCCTCTCCTCCGCTCTGCTCTCCGCCCAATACTCCTTTTTTCGCACGACATAATGAGGTACCCCACATATGCACTTTGCTTTTTGTTGCCCACTTTTGCATCATCTTCGATCATCTCGATCATCCACCAATCTTACTTTACTTAGCTTGCCTCTCTCTCGTACCCCGGGTACCCTTTTGGTTGCAAATATGCTCTTTGCTCGGTGCTTGGTGTTCGGTGCTGTGTGCTGTGTGCGGTGCTCGATGCTGCTCACTGCACACCTTGCCCCTCTACTCATCCATCGTCCTCATGCCATCCATCATGAGGCTCCCCATCCCTCCATCCCTCCATGCCTCCATCCCTCTCCCTCTCCCAGTCGGTCACAGGCCACACTCGTCGAGTCGTCGGCAGATTGATTTGGCTCCAGCTCCAGATCGCTGGTACGCCTTCTTCCCCAGCATCCGGCACCTCCCCCCCGGTACTCGTGCAATCAATCGGGTTACCGGTTAGGCTTTCTCCCATTTGCGCCCCATGCGCGGATATATATCATCCACTATAGTATGCATACAAGGCGATCCCAATGTTAACGACGACACCGGGATCGTGTACCGCGCACACAAGACTAGACTACAACTACCACAACAGCAGGCAAGGCAGAATGGCAAGAGCACAGTTTTCATTTGTCATAGCATCAAAGACGTAACGATGGGGGGCGTGGAAGACAAGCACGGTGGACCCCGAAGAAAAAAAAAAAACGTGGGCGAGCACAGTGGTTCATCGACTAGTAAGCAGTGCGTTCACGTTCGCGTTGGCGTTGGCGTTAGCGGTGGCGAGCGCATCTGTTTACTGGGCCGACTCGAGCTCGAGACCCGACTCGTGCGTGGGACAGAGAGGATGCGCATCGAGTTGGCGCCCTTACCGGCGCGCCAGCCCTGGAGGGCAACGACGGTAGCGCCGGGCTTGAGGATGCCCAGGGCCAAAGCTTCCGAGAAGCCAAACTTGATCCGGTTGTCGACGTCCTCTTGCCACTTGCCCACGGCGGGACGCGGGTGCGGGTAGTAGAACGGGTAAGTGCCGCGGTACAGGTGGCACGCACGCACAGTCTGGTCGTTACGCGTAATCACCAGCACGGGGCACGAGGGACGGTACTTGCTCACCAGCGGGCGGTGTTACCCGAAGTAGACATGAGCAGGATCGCACCGGCCTTCTGCTCAAGCGCAGCGGCCACAGCAGCCATAGCAACAGTCTCCTCGGTGTGCGTAGGCGTCTGCACAACTTGCCGCATCTCATTGAAGATCGCAGGGTAGGCAAGTGCCGATTCGGCAAGACGAGCAGTCTGCGCCATTGTCGTCACTGCCTCCACGGGGTACAGACCCTTGGCCGTCTCACCCGACAACATGACACAGTCCGCACCGTCCAACACGGCGTTGAACACGTCCGACACCTCGGCACGCGTAGGACGGTTGTTCTTGATCATCGACTCGAGCATCTGCGTAGCGCAAATCACAGGCTTGCCAGCCAAGTTGCATTGAGCGATCATCATTTTCTGCAGACGAAAAGAGGAAAACAACCAACCCCGTGTCAGTACATCCATAGAGAAAAACCTACACCAAAGCACAAAATGGAAGACGGGAGAGAAAACGCACCTGGCTCACAGCGACAGCCTCGGCCGGGATCTCAATACCAAGGTCACCACGGGCGACCATGATACCGTCGGTCTCCTTGAGAATGTCGGTGAAGTTCTGCACACCCTGGTGGGACTCGATCTTGGAGATGATCTTGATGTGGGCGCCGTCCTCGCCGAGGACGCGGCGGATGTGCTGCACGTCCTGCGGGGTACGGATGAAAGAGGCAAAGACGTAGTCGAGGTTTTGCGAAACGGCAAAACGAATGTCCGCCTCGTCCTTGGCCGACAGAGCGGGCAAGTCAATCTCTGTCATGGGAAGGTTGACACCCTTCTTGTTGCTCAGCACACCGGCGTTGACAGCGCGCACCTTGACGAGCGTAGGCGACTCAATCGCAAGCACCTCCAGCGCAAGAATACCATCGTCAATGTAAATCTTCTTGCCCACGTCAATCATCTTGGGCAGGTTCTTGTAGTCAATGTACAGGTGACTCGGGCTGGACTTTTCAGCGTACGCATCGTCGGTCGTCACGTAAAATACGTGGCCAGCCTCGATCGGCGCATCTTCCCCATTGACCATCATGCCCGTGCGCATCTCGGGACCCTTGGTGTCCAGAGCAATGGCCAACGGACGGCCAGGGTACTTGGCCTCGACCTCACGAGCATTGTCAATGACCGACTGGAAGTACTCGTGCGTGCCGTGCGACGCATTGAGACGGACGACGTTCATGCCGGCGTCACGCAGCGCCTTGAGCGTAGGCACATTGTTGCTCTTGGGACCAATGGTGCAGACGATGGCTGTCTTGCGGTTGTTGGGGTTGGACGCGGTCTGCTGGAAGCCGAGCGGGTTGAGGTGGGCCAGCCACTCGATCTGCGTCATGCGGGCGTTGGGAGCGAGAGCCATGGTGCTTCTGGTGGAGTTGAGGACGGTGGGAAGGGGGGGGTGGGATCGGAAAGATGGGGGAAAGAGCGGGGGGCGGCCAGGGCAGCTGGGCGGGTTATATACATCGCGGCGGGCGTCCGTAATCCGAAGTACTCGGTACATCAGTCAGTACACATACATCAGCCCGGTCGAGGTGCTTGCTGTGCTGGGCGGGACGGAGACTGCCGCCGTGCCGCTGCACCAACACTTAAACCCCCCACGCAGGACGTGGCACGACCGCCTGCCGCACGTGACCAGCACAGGCACGGGGGCAGCGGCGCGCAACTGGCGTGGTCCGTGCCCGGCGCAAACCAAACCTTGCCTGTCGGCTGCCAAATTCCTCCCAGCCTCGTCCCACTCTGGGGTTACTAGTTACTGGTTAGATCTCGACGTGATGCGTGCGTGGTGCTGAGGCGAGCCCATCCTCAGGCTGACGCTGAGGCCGCACCACAAGCTACACTGGCGATCGGGCTGAGCATGCGGAGCGCCAACGTGCGCGCAAAATGCAAATGCAATATTTGGTCGATGCATTTCGCACACTGATGCTTGCCTTGTTGGCTACCTGCTGGGTTTGGCGCCGCCCGTGTCGTCCGATTCGTCGGGTGGCCGAGTAAGATTGATCTTGATTGGCATCTCCTTCGCCACGCTGCGACGGCAGCAGCAAATTCAAGCGTCCAGCTTTCGACGGCAAGCTCAAGCTTCCAGGGACGACAGAAAAGAACAAGGCATCCCCCCCTGTCAACGTATCTATCGTACCGTTCAACATGGCTGCTACGTACCCACCCGCGCTCCCGGCGGGTTCTGAGTTCTGAGTGCCAGAGAGCAGGCTCGCGGCCAGCAGCGCTGGAGCGCATGAGCCCATCTGCCTACGTATAACCAAACCATCCCCGTTTGGGCGCAATCTTGGAAACAGACTGTCGCCAGTCGAACTTCAGTGCTTGCGCCGCTGAGGCAGTAGTGACTAGTAGCTAGTGACTAGTGAGTAATCGCAACGTTCAAGTTCAACGTCAACCTACTCTACCCATCGTTTGCGTTCACCACGTTCAACCGAGGAGCCAGTTCAGGATCACTAAGATCACTACGATCACTGTTCAGCTGCCCAGCTGCTGAGGGACTAGCAAGTGACGCGAGTGACGTCGCCAACCTCATCCATCTCGATCATCCATCAGATCGATCCAGTCGCTCAAGTGTCCAGACAGCCGGCCAGAGGCGGCGGTTCCCGGTTATGCGCCATTCTTCCCGCATCCATCGCACCGTCATGTGACGCCCAGCCGTTCAAGTTGAATGTTGACCGTTGACCGTTGCCCTCGCACTCTACGCCCCAAAGTCGCCATATTCACATCGCAACTACAGAGCCCTTCGCTTCAGCAAGCAACTTCTCTCTCTTGTCCTCGCGCGAGCTGGCGAGACGCCGATGCAATGTATTGCTCCTGCCCCCCCCCCGCCCCCTTGGCCATGCTCGGCTTCTGCCCTCTTTTTTCTTTTTTTGGGGAGCAAAACTCCTCGTTGCGCGACGCGTCGAAATGAATGACGGGTGCCCGCTCTACAGAGGCAGAGAAGGCGGCGTTGGCGGTGGCGCATTCGGGTCCATCTCGGCGCCCGACTCATGTTGAGCCCAACACCAAACCGCGACGCCCCCTTGGCATGGTCAATCTCCCCGCCGACGGTAAACGAAAAAGTAGGCGCCAAGCGCTGCTCCAGTTGCGTCGCCAACTTGCCCGCCGAGTCAATCTGCGTACGCAGGGTGGACATGTGAAAGTCCCATTTGGCACCCAACGTGGCTGTTGCTTCCCGCTTTGGTCCTACCGCAACAAGAGCAGATCCGCCGCCACCTCTACCCGCTCGGCCAACTTGTGCCAGTACGACGCTTGCAGTACCCCCATCCCTTGGGCCGACAAGGTCGCAATCCATTCCTTCTCCGTACCCGTCAACTTGGCGTGGTAGCCCGTCGTGGCTTCTTGCACCTCGGGCGAGGGACGTTGGACGACCGTCTCAAGCCCACAGGCAAAGGTACGCGTAAGCGATTGCAAGTAACTCGCCATAAAGATCCCCGTGCCATTTGTCACCGATGGATTGAGCGCTTTGAGGTTCAAACTGTGGTCCCCACCTTGGTAGTCATGCTCTAGCTGCACAAACGATCCTGACCCACTCACCAACTGCGCTTGCACTTTCGAAATGTGGCCGTACCCCCCCACCCGCGATTCGCACGCATCGTCACCGACCCCGAATCGTCCACCCCACCCTGGAGAAAGTGCCGATGGTCACCCAACACCGCACCAAAGTTGTAGCTTGGCGGATTGGGCGCCACGGGCATACTAAACGCATGCGTCACCTGGAACACAGGGTTGACAGAAAACACCTTGGTCAAATCGGCGCGCGCACCATCGAAAAAGTGATTGGTCAAATGCGTCGCCTTGACTTCCCGCTGCAATGCTCAATCGTCCCGGGGTTCGGCAGATCGAGACGATGCCGAGCAGCATGTACCCGGCCAGCAGCTTGGATGAGCGGGGTGAAGAACCCGTAGCGCGCCGCGGCACCCTCGGCCGCACTGGCACTGCCACCGTCGACCGCTGCGGCGGAAGATGCAGCTGCTCAGCCAGCGGCTCGCCAGGCGCATGCCCAGGCACTCCGAGCGGCGGGAAGGGCGAGGGAGCAGCCATGGCGCAGACGGCGGTGGGGGTGGGGGTAGGGGTGGCGTGGCCGTGTTGGTTTCCCCACAGCGCACTTTGCCTCCGCACGGCTTCCTTCCTTCCTGCCTTCCTTCCCGCTTCTTCCCGCTTCCGGCCCAAGAAGCCCGCCGGCGCCGCGTGGCGGAACCGGCGTTCCGCTGCGCCGCTTATTCGCGCCCGGCGAGTACCGCTGAGGCTGAGCCCAACGCCGACGCCGACGCCGACGCCGAGCTCCCCGCGCTCGCCACGGCTGCTGGCCGCCGCGCAAGCAATGCCGTCGCCCCTGTCGCCTCCGCTGTTGTCGCCGCCGCCGCTGCTCGTCTGGGCCGTCGACGTGTCCGCCTGGCTCGACCGCACCTCCGCCTCCGAGCTCGCCGCGCTGGCTGACGAGCTGCTCGGCCCCGACTCCCCCGCTAGCCGCAAAGTACGCGCCTTTTACCGCGTCCCCGACCAGATCCGTACGTAGCAACCGTTCCTCTTCTTTCCTCTTCCTCTCATTTCTTCGCCCTTCATCTCCCCACCCCCATCGTTACTTGCACTCGGACTGACTTTGTGTGTGTTGTGTTGTGTTGTTTGTGTTGTGTTGTGTTGCGGCGCTTGCTTTCCACCCAGGCGCGCTGGCTGGCCAACTACTCCCGCGCCTGCTCTACTCTTCCCACCTCGGCGGGCGTGGAGAAGCTCCAGTTCGCTACTACGCGCGAAGGGCGTCCGTTCCTAGTACGTTCACGTTCACGTTCCTCCCCTCCCCTCCCCTCCCATCCCTCGCCCTCTACCCCATCTCGTAATCTCATCTCCTCATCTCCTCTCCCTCACGAGCTCAACCGCCCCCTCCCCCCCCCCCTCCCGCACGAGCTCGACCGCTCCCTCCCCTCCCTCCTGAGCTCGACCGCCTCCCCGCCGACCCAGGCCGAGCGCTGACGTGTGCCGGATACAGAGCAGCCCCGTTAGCGCAGCCGCATCAGAGTGGGACTACAACGTGACCCACGATGGCGACTGGGTCGCCTTGGCTGCATGTCCTACCGCTCCCCCCCAGCGGACCAGGGTGGGCGTGGACGTAATGCGCGTCGCGCTGCCGCGGTACGAACGTTCTGTCACCTCGTTTGTCCAGGCTATGGAGTTGACTTTGACCCCGAAGGAGCGCGCGTGGATAATGAGTGGCTCAACTCCCGTCCCACCTGCGTCGTCACAATCCCTCCCCTCCCATGAGTGCCCGTCCGATCGGGATCAGGCCGGTTCAACGGGCATCCTCTCCGCGCTGAGCAGGCTCGCCCGCGCGCACCCTTGACCCCTGCTGAAACCCGAACCCTCGCACGCCTGTTTACCCTCTGGACCCACAAGGAAGCCCTCACCAAGAATTTCGGCGTCGGACTCGGGTTTGATTTTGCCCAGATCCAACTTTCCGCCTGGTTGGCCCCTGACCCTCCGCACGCGGCTCCTCATTCTGCTTCCACTTCTGCTTCGGCTTCGGCTTCGGCTTCTGTTTCGTCCCATAGTGACCCACCACGGTCGCGCGGGGCTTGGGATGCGCATGCGGAGGCAGAGGCGGATGGAGATGCGGATGGGGATGCGGTGCTTTGTCTCAAGGGCGTACCGGAACGTCGGTATGCGTTTTACCGCATTCACCTCCCTCTGGGCCACGCGGCCAATGCACCACCAGCAACGGCACCACCAGCACCGGCAGCACCACCGGCACAAGCAGTGTCAGCAGCAGCAGCACGGGCACGTCCGAACCTGATGCTTGTCAGCTTGTCGTTGCCTATGGCCCGCTCGACCCGCCGCCCAGGCCACAGATCCAACCGGTCCTCTCGGTTGCTGAGGCCCAGCATGCGCGTCTGCTCACGCTCTGGACCATGGACCAGCTCATTGCCAATGCCCGCGCGCAGCGATAAACTTAAGTCTGTCTCGATGGCTTACCTGACTGTCTCTTCTGTGATATTGACTAGTGGCTCGAGGAGCAGACCAGTGGACTATCCGTCTCTTCTTTATGACACGAGTAGCAGACCAGTGTTGGGACACTAGTGCAGTGTGCCAAGGGCATAGCCGCACTCTGGCGCTCCCAGCCACTTCTATCCAGCAAGGTAGTGTCGCTAGTTCCGCTCAGACGGAAGCGTGGCTGGGGAGTTGTCCGGCGAGTCTCCCTCTAGAAGCCTTGGCCGTCGTAGCTCTTAGTCTTGCCTCTTTTCCACTCCCTCCTCCCTCTCCGTTACTCTCTACTATCGCTCACCAACAATCCATCCCTATCGTCTATTGACCTCCAGTTCTTTATTGCTGTCTCGCTTGGCACCGGGGTCCGGTCTCACCAGTATGGAGACGCGGCCGTACCGAGGCAGATGGAGATGGAGATGGAGATAGAGACGGAGCGGGGGAGAGGCACCCCAGATCAGATGCGTTGGGTTGGACTGGTTGTCCGGTCCGCGTACAGGGCTTCTGTAGCCGCCCTGAGAAAAAGGGTACTGCGCCTAGGCAAAGAGGTAGGGTAGCGTCATGTCGTAGCATCCAACCCACCACCCGTTGGCTGGTCGCGTATCGGCTTACGCTTGAAACTTGGTGGGAGTCTACGTTCCCACACCTCTGTACACATAGGTTGGTCCTACGCGCATCTGGGCCGGGCAGGATTCAATTCCTCGCCGGGGAGTCGCATGCGATCATCGACATCTTTCATCGTGTTCAGTGTTGGGTCGGTGCGCCTTGTGATGGCAATGGGCATGGGTTGGGGGAGCGAATAGCGAGCGGTCGGAGACGTTCCGGTCGGAGACGGTACGCGATGGTACCCGATGGTTGGGACGGTAGTAGATGGTACTGCGACGGGTACTGGCTGGTACTACTAGTAGCTGTATAGCCAAACGAAACGGACCACTGGCTCCCAACCAACGTCAACGTCAACATCAACGTCAACGTGCACGCACTGCAGAGAACCCATGCCATTTTTTGTGCAGCCCTCCTCTTCCTCATTAGAAGCCAAAACCAAACCAAAACCAAACCAAAACCAAAACCAAAAAGGCAAAACCAAAAAGGCAAAACCAAAGGCAAAAACCAAAGGCAAAAACCAAAGGCAAAAACCAAAGGCAAAAACCAAAGGCAAAAACCAAAGGCAAAAACCAAAGGCAAAAACCAAAGGCAAAAACCAAAGGAAAGCCCAAAGCCGAAACAAAAGCAAGTAGCAGGACAGGGAAACAAGAAACCAAACGAGTGAAGAGTAAGAGGTAAAGAGGGGGAAAACGAAGCTGACGAAAAAAGAAAGCAAGATGAGGAAAGAGGAAAGAGGAAGAGCAAAGGGAAGAGCAAGAGGAAGAAAGAGCAAGAGGAAGAGCAAAGGGAAGAGCAAGAGGAAGAGCAAGAGGGAGAGCACGAGGGAACGTGATTGCGACGGAAGAGAGAAAAAATGCGGGGCGTGGTTGCCCAACGGACAATAAGGGGGAAAAGCGAAAGCGAGATTGGGTCAAGGAGCGAGCAAAGTGATCCTAATCGAACCGAACTGAACTGGACCGAACTGTTCGAAAGCGCCGCAAACAAGCTCGCATCGCCCTGCCTTGGTGCCTTGCAAGGTGGGAAAGTGGGAGGGTGGGAAGGTGAGAAGGTGGGAGGGGGGATGGTATGCGATACAGTGTGGATGCCAGGGGGAAAGGGGAAACGATGCGAGAAGCCAGCGCAGCAAGGCAAAGGCAAGTGGGGGTGCGAGAGAGGGCGAGAAGAGAAACCAGGGAGAGAGGGGGGATAGGGATAGAGATTGATAGAGCGAGAGCGAGAGAGATAGAGAGAAGAGAGAGAAGGTTCATGGCGAACTGGCGATGGCGATGGCGATGGCGAAATGGGGGAACAAAGGTCGGATCATGCAAGCGAGAACCGGGGGCGAGCACAAGCAGAAGCCAAAAAATAAATCCAGAAGCCAGCTACGCCGTCTTGCCCGCATCCTCCATGATGGCCGCGTACAGTCCATCGGCACTGGCCTCGCTCCGGAGCTGGAGGAGGTAGACGACGCCTACGCAATCCG
This sequence comes from Moniliella sp. 'wahieum', assembly GCA_003971905.1. NCBI lineage: Eukaryota > Fungi > Basidiomycota > Moniliellomycetes > Moniliellales > Moniliellaceae > Moniliella > Moniliella sp. 'wahieum'. The sequence continues at coordinate 2,597 of RSEE01000109.1, read as the reverse complement.
TCGTAGGAGCATTCCACTGCCACCCCCGTGCGCCCCATCCGATGCGCCCCGCCATCCGTCAAGACCAGTGTCGAAATCAACGTTTTCGACTTACCCTGCGCGACCAGCTGGCGCGCCTGGTGTTCCCGTCGGATCCCACTGCGCGGCACCAGCGCATACAACTGTACCTGTGCCGCGCCCAATGGTTTCCACCCCGACCCAGAACGCAGAAATACCTTGGACCGCATCTGCGCCACTAGACGCGTCGCTTTCACCCGCCCCCCACCCGACCGACCGCCGTATCTTCCGCCACGGAACTCGATACCGTCTCCCCAGGTAACAACTCGTCCGACGCAGCGGCCAACATATCGTTCCGACTCGCCACTCCGCGCTCGGCAAGCTGCCCCGACTTGAGCAACGCAGACGGCATCGCTACCCCCACTTTCGCTCGTGGTTGCACCAGCGCCACCCGGCACGGGGCCAGCAGCCGCTCCCGTCCCGTCAGCCGAGTACGATGCCGAACGCGGTAACGGCCCGGTCGAGCGCCTGCCGGGTGCGCCATGGCCGAACCACCACCCTCGCACCCAGTGGACCAGGCTGCGGCCGCACGGCCGGACTGGACGGCCGAGTGCGCAGCGAGCGCAGGAGCAAGCGCAGGCGGGAACGATGGTGCTAAACTGGTAGGACTGGCGATCGGTGCCATGCCCGGCGCACCAGGTACAGGTACCATGCCCTCCCCGTAGGGAAGCCGGGCGTAGGCACGGGACTGTGCGGCGAGGGAGAGAGCGTGTGCGAACCGTTGGGCGACGCGGGAAGAAGAGGACTAGGAAGTCGAGGGGGCAGTGGACCTTGGCCTTGGCCTTGACCTTGACCTGCACCTTGGCCTTGGGGAGCTAGAACGAACGAGTGGGCGAATGCTGCTGCTGCTAGGACGAGCATCTTGGTCCCAGCCATGGAAACTGCCCGAAGCGGGCGTGCCGTGCACAGGCGACGGAGAAGAAATCCTTGCCTCCCATCGACCGAAATCGACGGCATCGGTACCGGTTCCAAAGGCTGTCCACGCACAGGCCCCGACGCCGACGCTGACGGGTCCAGCTGCCGCGGTCCATTGGGCGTACTGCGACCCAGAGCGGCCATGGCAGCCGCAGGCGCAGCCGCAGCAGCAGGACCGGGCGGGGGACGACCCCCTGCCACTACGATACAGAAAAAGTAGACTAAGTTAGTGCCACCCCCACACACACATACACACACGCAAGCGAAAGGAGCGACGTACAGCCCGAAGCAAACTGGTGACAATCTTGGATCTGAGCGCGCCAAAGCGCCGCGTTCTCAGCCGCAACCGGGTCGCCACGCGGACCAAACGTAAGCAACAACGTTCTTTGCCTAGCACCGTGAGCCAACGGCTTCCGACTGCTGCGCCTGCGGCGGCAGGGGGGCAAGGGTAAGATGTTTGCCTGTCAGCGGGGGAAGAGTAGAGACCGGATCGCGCTACGCTGCCCTGGACCTGCTGGGGTGGCGGCGGCGGGTGTCCCTCACGCGGCAGGTTGAGCGCTAAGAGGAAGGTCGGTGAGTAGCACGGCATGCCCATCGGACCATACGGCACCTTGCCCCTCCTGCGGCGGCCGAACCCGCACGCGGGAGCAGCCGGATCGTCACATTGCTCGCGGCGCGCAGACGACGTTCAAAAGGTAGTCCGGCCGAGCCAGATGGAGTGCGCACGCTTTGGGCTGGAGCGTGACAGGTCCAAGGTGTGACTCGTGTCTAGTTCCGCTTGCAGACGCGCAGCGAGCGCCGCGGGCGACTCGGTCCGCGCCACAGCGTTGGGAGCGGGCGAAAGGTGTCCAGCGATAAAGCTCCGAACTTGGGCAGCGGACCTAGATGCGGAGAAGATAGGTCGGGAGAGTGGGTGCGAGCTGGAACAGAGGTACCGGAAGGCGCGGTGCGCAGATCAAGTCCCGGTTCCGCACTTGAGAAAGAAGGTGACGGAGCGCCGTTGGACTCGGCCAGCCCACCCTTGAGCGACAGACCGGCCACCCCACCCGAGGGTGGCAACAGCGGCGGCGAAAGCGAACTGGCACTGCTGTGCGTCGCACTGACGGGCGGAAGACAAAGGCTTGGCTGCTGCTTGCTGACGCGGCCGAGTGGCTCGAGGGCATTGCTCATCCGTCGTCGTCTTGGCCAGCGGGCCGGGGCGCAGCGCCAACACCAGGACCTGGAGCGGGGTTGGGGTTGGGTTGGGGTTGGAATTGGGGTTGGGCTGGCGCTGGGGCCAGGCTGGGACTGGCGCGCCTGGTCCGCCTGTGCCAACAGCGCATCCAGCTTGCCGTTGGCGGTGACCAGGAGGGCGGTGGTCCGAGCGGCCCGGCTGGGTGGCGGAGCAGACGCGCATAGAGGCGCTTGTAGTACCCCAGCCGGGTGAGCGGGAGGGCAAATGCTGCGTCGAGCGAGGCGGGCAGGAGGGGCGCATCTGGGCCAAGAGGGACGCGAGCTTGGGGTGTCCGCGACGCCAGGCAGCGCATCGAGGGGCGCAGTGAAGGCAGCCAAGAAGCGGGCGTAGGGCGGGTCGAGTCGTCGACCCAGCGCATGAGCAGGTCGCCCAGCGCCTTGGGCGAGCGGGA